>BPUM01000828.1:0-157500 GCA_020521455.1 Prunus kanzakura
AATTTTCAGATTTTCCCCCGTCTCTGAAAACCTTATCTCTCCCTCCTTGAAACCCTCATGCATTCTCTAAACACCCTCATGAAACTCTCTACAAAATCATCAAAAAATCGATATCAATGAAAGAGTTGAGAGATTTTCGCAGATCCATAAGATGTAGAGGGAGGTTATGTATTTGAGAATCAAAGCTGGTTGAAAGGTTTGATTTGAAAGTCACCTAATCTCTCAATACCCTTCTATATCTTGCTAGTGAATTCTGGATTAGTCTCTTTGCGTTTCTAATATGTTCTTTGTCTCCCTGATTTCAGATTTTCTGTCTCTCTTGATTTGTCTGGTTTGTTTTACATATTTTTTTTTTTTTATATTTCTAGCTTCTTTTTAGATTTTCTGATTTGATTATTAGGAGATGAGGAGGAAGCTTGCAGATTTATAACTTTTTCTTTTGCAAAGATGACGGTTTATGACGGTTTTATTTTTAAAAGCGTCGTCTTTTAAAACACGCTAAAAAATGGCCACTTAAGTGAATTCGCGCTCGACAAATTTTCAAATTTTCACCCGTCTTTGAAAACCTTATCTCTCATTAACAAGCGTCGTCTTTTAAAACACGCTAAAAAAAGGCTACTTAAGTGAATTCGCGCTCGACAAATTTTCAGATTTTCCCCCGTCTCTGAAAACCTTATCTCTCCCTCCTTGAAACCCTCCTGCACTCTCTAAAACACCCTCATGAAACTCTCTACAAATCATCAAAAAATCGATATCAATGAAAGAGTTGAGAGATTTTCGCAAATCCATAAGATGTAGAGGGAGGTTATGTATTTGAGAATCAAAGCTGGTTGAAAGGTTTGATTTGAAAGTCACCTAATCTCTCATACCCTTCTATATCTTGCTAGTGAATTCTGGATTAGTCTCTTTGCGTTTCTAATATGTTCTTTGTCTCCCTGATTTCAGATTTTCTGTCTCTCTTGATTTGTATGGTTTGTTTACATATTTTTTTTTTTTATATTTCTGGTTTCTTTTTAGATTTTCTGATTTGATTATCAGGATATGAGGAGGAAGCTTGCATATTTATAACTTTTTCTTTTGCAGGTTTTCTATGTGAGTCGTATGTTTTTTTGTTGTTGAAAATTTGTTACCTTCTCGTTTCACTATCATTTTAGTTATATAGTTTTCCTTTTGCAGGTTCTCGATGGTTTTTTTTATTCTCATTTTACAAGTTTTCTATGGAAATATGGTCCAATGGTAAAATTTATCTTCCACCTAATTTTTATGTTTATAATCTTAGCTTTTTTTTTTTTTCTCTCTTTGTCATTTTGATTTATTTACAGGGATGATGGAGGAGACTTCAGTTGTGCATCATTTGTATGTTTGGATGAGGAAGGCTTGGATTAGGAGTACGTAGGTCTTGTTAGGAATTATGTTTGTTGTAGAATAAAGATTGGTTAACTATGTAATAACTATTGAATCTTCAAGTTTTATGAAAGAAACTATTTTTTAGTGTATATATTCATTAATAAAGCATTATGGTTGGTTTTCTAGTTAAAATCGTTGTATAGCATCATAGGAAATCAAAAAGAACTAAAATGTAGCAATTTGGGAACTTATTAGACGATGATTTTTATAATAAATCATGATCTTTACAGATAATGAACGACGGTTTTTATAAAAAAGGTTGTCTATTATAGGTAAAGATGACGTTTTTTTTTTAAAAGGGTCGTCTATTATATGTAAAGATGACGGTTTTTTAAAAAAGGGTCATCTATTATATGTAAAGATGACGGTTTTTTTTAAAAAGGGTCGTCTATTGTGAAGTAAAGATGACAGTTTTTTACAGATAATTAACGACGGTTTTTTATAAAAAAGGTTGTCTATTATAGGTAAAGATGACGTTTTTTTTAAAAAAGGGTCGTCTATTATATGTAAAGATGACGGTTTTTTTAATAAAAGGGGTCATCTATTATATGTAAAGATGACGGTTTTTTTAAAAAAGGCTCGTCCATTGTGAAGTAAAGATGACAATTTTTTTTTAAAAAGGGTCGTCTATTGTATGTAAAGATGACAGTTTTCATAAAAAACCATCATCTTTACATACAATACACGATGGTTTTTTAAAACCGTCGTCTTTCATCCTATAATTAACTATCTTTACCTCTAAACAACGACGATTTTCTTTAAAAACCGTCGTCTTTACAGATAAACAACGACGGTGAAAAGCCGTCGTAGTTTGACACCCAAATAGATGGCGGTCGATTTAACGACGGTTTTCAAAGCATTACAACGACGGTGGATCGCCGTCGTCTATTTCGTTTTTTGTAGTAGTGATAGGGCTTTAATGTTGTTTTTTCCTTTCTTTTCTTTTTTGTCAAAAGAAAGAACTTTTGTTCAACTAGGAACCAAACAACGAGATAAGGAGAAATTCTACAACGTGATCTCGTTAAAACTTATATGATTCCCCTCATGGGGAAATTTGATCTAGAAAATTGTATAATTTGCGAACGTTTCATTGTTAGCACTACAAAACGATTACTAGATTGAATGGATTTGTAATCAAACCACTACGGACCTGGCATGATATTGTACTTTTTTGGGCAAGAGTAAATACTGGCTCTAGTTGATGCCGCATGATCTTGCCCAACTTAACTTAGGCTCAAACAACCTCTTCGAACTACAAATGTAATCCAACTCTCCCTTATCAGGGACACAAACAGGTCCGATCGGCACAATTCAATAACGTGTCTAACTAAACCCACCAGAAACTAGCTTGACTATAACTTCTTCCACAAGATCTTGAACTTCAAGCACGCAGCATCAAGCTCCTTTTCAAGTGCTAGATCTCATTTTCCATCTCTAGCGAGGCAAACTTGTGCAAGATTTCTCCCATATTGATGGTTGAATCTTATATCAAAATTCAATTCTTTATCCTTTATTATTTTCTACAATTTTACCAGCTTGTAATGAGAATTTATTTAGTTGGTTTGAGGTACTCCTGATATTATTCGAGTTCTTCTATTTTATGATTCTATAAATCGAGGGTCAAGCTTTATGTACCCGGTTGTAATTTTAAAGTTCCATCACTAAAGTTTTTCTCATACAGGGTGAACTTTCTCTCTGTTTTTTTAATTCATTCAATCTAAAGTTTAAAGATTTTTCAGACGGATGAAGATTGATGTTCAATTCTTGAAAATTCATAACCATACCCAATTAGATTTTTTTAATGACAGGGAAATGTATTTGCAAACACAAAATTATATATATTTTTTAATATAAACAGAAAACAATTAGATTGAGATTCTCATGACAATAACCAATGAAATGACAAAAAAATGTGTCTCTTTATACTCCCATATGTATCGACAAATACAAAAGGAATGAATTAATCAAATGGTAAATGAAAACAAATGATTAAAAATTCATAAAACACCCGCTATTCTTCCCCTCTTTACATAAGCATGGCGACAGCAAAAACCCCAACGGCCACAGATCCGGCAAGGGAGAACCTGTTAAAAACGGCACCGTTGGGTGTAGGCAGCTTCGACGGGTCGATCCCGAAGATGTGGGGAGAGGTGGCAGGAGATTCAGGGGAAGACGATGGGGGAGAAAGGTGGAGAGTCTGTGACTGGAGATTTAGAAGGAGCAGTCGAGGGTGGAGTGCCCGAAGGAGAAGGTGAAGCAGCTGGTGGAGTGCTCGAAGGAGAAGGGAGCGCGGCGGATGGAGTTCTCAAAGGAGAAGGGGCAGAGGCAGGGGACTTGGCTGGGGAAGATGCAGGGGATTGTGCACTTGTTGAGGCCAACAAGAGGGCAGCCATTAGCACCAAAACGACAGCGTTGGATCGAGCCATTGTAGAGAGAGTTGAAGAGAAAGTGAGGGGGTTTAAGAAGCAGATTGAGAAGCTTGGGTATGGGTTTGAGAGAGAAAGGAGAGGGCTTTTATAGGGCAGGGCTGAGGAGAGGTTTGGCGAATAGATCACCGTTTGGATTTTTGAGAAATTTGTTTGACGCGGATTTGAAGGGCTTTGGACGGGTGCAGATTTTGTGCACGTAGTTGGACTTGGTTAGAAACTGTGTTACCGGACTTTGCCAGACGCGGTTGTTGTATTCGGCGGTTTTTACTGGCTATTGGATGTACAGGTAAGGTAAGTCTCAATCCAAGAAGTTCCTTTAAGCACGTAACTTTGAAAGCCAAGTCAAATAAACCAGTTCCTTTTCCAGCCAGATTAATTTTATGAATTCTCGGGGGCGTTTGGTTTTAGGAAAATGAGATTTGGGATTGCTTATTTCCATGCTTGTAAGAGTACTTCCGCCTATTTCTTTTTGTCATGATAAAAGGAGGTCTAGACTCCAAAATAGTAAATGAGTGGAAATGCTTTAGAAAGGAAAAAAATTTCATCGGCAAGAAGTGGGCCCCATGAAACTAGGCAAACCCAAAGACAAGACTTGCATGGGCAAGCTGGACCGTCAGCGGCCAATTAAATACCACACAATATTGAAAAAAAAAAAAACCAAAAAGTTGAGAAATTGAGACATTTTTTTTCTATAAATACCTAGCCATGTTCTTCACTTTCCCACACTAAATCCATATAAATTCCTTACTCATATCTCGTGTGAATAGGAACTGCCCTTACCTTCCCTTGCCTTTTGCCATGGAAAATGGTGGAAGTGCTCTAAGTCTAGGCATGAGAAATAATGCTGATATTTCTACCCCCTGTCCTATTCACCATCCACCTTATAATACCCCTGACCCAATTAATAGTTTTGTTCAATTTATGAAATTGTGAAATTACAATTTTGCCCTTGGGGTGTATGGTCACTTTGGTCACTTTTTGATCTGAAAGGATTTTGGGGAAACGAGTAGGTTACCATTGCGGTAGAGCTCGCGATACGTATTCGTAGACATGCGGCACGCCAATTCCGAGTTGTAACAAAAGAGGAAATAGTCTAAAAACGAAAAGGACGTTAACGAAAACGAAAAGGACGCAACAATACCGCTGCAGGTAATCGGGCCAATTTTCTGTTTTTTCTCCTTCTTCCCCTGCCATTTTTCTTCTTCTTCTTCTTTGGAGTTCGACATAGTCACTGTAGCTACAGTGGACTGTTCGACTTCCGAGCCACTATATACGCCGTGCTGTACGTGCACCGGTGGTCGTGTCACCTTCACGAAAAATGTTGCCCTCATCCTCCTCTAAAAACCCACCCAAAAACCTGATTTGATTCTGTTGGCGGTGAGCTCGATTTGAAGCTTAGAAAAGGGTAAGGATTTCCGACGATTTCCGTTCTCGCATTTTCCGACGATTCCGACGGCCAATTCAGTCGAGTGAGGTATGGAAATTCATCCCCTCATCATGCTCTATCTATTTATGTAGGTATTGTAGATTCGATTTTTAAGGTTTATCAAATATTTCAAAACACCCACTGTTTGGCCCATGGTTTCGGCTTCTTTCCGGCTAGTTTTTGGCCATGGTCCCTGAGAACAAAAGTTGCTTCACTCATTATTTTTGATCACGTACGTATAGGTCTTGACCGCGGGTTTGGAGATTTCGATTGCCGGAATTACTTAGGCACCCACGAGTGTGGGGCGGCCGCGTGGGCCACATTATGGTGGGCCTTTGGGTCCTGAAATGTTCCCTATGTCCGTCTCGAGCATGACGGTATGCTCGGATGTGAATTTTTTTATTGTTTGACTTTCGATCGGATATCGCATATTAGACGTTATCCGGGTTCAATATGTTCCGGGAACAAGTTGGATCGACTCGAATTTCATTCATTTTTATCTAGGCATCTTTAGATCGTGTAGGATTTCGGCGGATCGTGAATCGGAGCCCTGGATGCTCTAGTTCAATATTTCAAAGTTTAGGTTAAACAGTAACTGGTCGATCGTGCAATCGTGAGCGATTTGCTATTCGATTCGGACCAAACTTGCAGGACTTGTTTAGTAAACCATGTTGACCACGTAAGAACTTTTCGGATTAGAAATCGAAGGTCCGTGGGCCCCACGGGGCCGATTGACCAAGTTTGGACGGTTTAACCCTTGTTGTTGACCGTGAATCTTCCAAGATAGTTTCACCTTCGGGAAGTACAGAATTACCGTGTAAATGAGTCTTGACCGTTATTTGAGTTATTTTGATTGTGTTGGGATTATGAGATTGGTTTATAGTATCTTATGGATTCTTGGATATTATTTTGATAATGAAATTATGAATAGATGAGAATGGGATACTTGATGGTGGGTTGTGAAGTGAGACATGGCTCGGCTATAATTATTTGGAAATGAGTGGAGTTTGTGTTTTAAGTGTACATCGTTATTCTATTATGGAAATTTCTTGCTTAAATAAGTTTTAATTGAAAATTGATTCAATTTGGGTTAATGGAGGATATGGGATCTCTAAGGGTTATTATTTATTATTATTATTTAATATTATTATGAATATTATTAAAGTATATGGATTGGGTGATAGAGGGTTTTTACGAAAGTCTATTATTTTAATTGTGGAATTTAGTATTTTATAGAAATTATGTGTAACAAATTTTGATTTTTATTTGAATTATTCTTGGGTCTTTATGGAATATATGTTTGAGAGTTTATTTTCTATACTATAAATAGATATTTGGAAAAATTTAATTAAGGAAAGGGATATTATTTGTATAATATTTATATAAGGATATTATTTGTATAATATTTATATAAGAGTTACGAACTACACCATCATATGTACCTTCTCTGGTCACTATACCCCATGTGGCGTTGGATTTTCCGGCGTGTGGGCTTCCTTGGTTACTGATTTTGGAATTGACGGATACTTAGAAATTGTGGATATGGTTTGGATATGTCATAACCCGGGCACCCTTGATGGGGTGTTACTGTAGACCCTTTGCTGGGTAGTCTGCGAGCGTAGGACTTGTTACAGGCGCATGAGTATTGAGGATTCTGTTGTGCATGTTGGTGAGCCTAGTCCCTTGGTTGGACGACTCGTCCTTGGGCACATGGTTGTTGAGGAGTCCTCCATGTGGTTCAGCTAAATGATTTCTGCATTGGATTGTTTTCCCCCGGTACATGATGTGTACTATCATATGTATCTCCCCTTGAATATTAATACTTGAAAATAGTGGACATGGATACTTGGATACATGGAAATGGATAGCTGTTAGTCTGTGTGCAATAGGACTCTGTCACAGGCGCATGAGTATTGAGGATTTTGCTGTGCGTGCTGGTTAAGCCTAGTCCCCTGGATGGACGGCTTATTCCATGGCCCACATGTTGTTGAGGATTCCTCCATGTGGTCTATTCAAACGATTCCCAGATTGGATTGTTTTCTCCTGGTACATGATAATGTGTGAGGTGTGTTATATCGTTATACATATATATATATATATTTACATACTATTAAATACACACACACACACACACACCATCTATATATATATATATATATATAATATATAATATATATATACACAGTCCCCCCTTCTATTGAGGGATCCCTCAAATAATTTTATTTGAGGGACGCCCTTTAGGGTACCTACAATTTTTTTTCTCAATGATCTAAACCATCTATTTTTTAGGTCTTCATTCATAGATCATTCTTACAAAAAATTAGACAAATCGGAAACCGTTTCGATATCCAATTGTGTCCTACAAAATCAACGAACAACGGTGCATCAAGAAAGTACTCAAATTTCAATAACACAAATTTGAGTGGTCAAATGATATCGGATTCAAGTGATTTTTTTATAGAGATAATCTTTGAATGAGTATCTACAAAATAGACGGTTTGGATTAATGAAATACAATCCGGAGTGGGGCCTACAAAGGGTTGCCCTCAAATAAGCTTATTGAGGGATCCCTCAATGGAAGCTCTCTGTATATATACATTGTGTGTCTGCACATGTGTGAACGTTTGATTTATAGTTTGGAAAGTGTTGTTCAGCCAACATACGCCTTGGATAGGGTATGGTTGCGGGAAAGAACTGATAAAAAGAAAGGAACTCATAAAGTGTTCAGTGGTTGCCTCGTAGAATTTGATGTTGAAATGAATCTAAATTAAATCTTTGGCATTACTTTAAATAATCAAATATTATCTAAATCGTGACTACTGATGGAAGAACTACATGTGGCTTGATCCCTCAGTAAGGGTACGTAGGTAGCTTGGGGTCTCACCAAGGTGCAGCCGCAAGATATTAAACCATATTTTTGTGGGCTTTTATTTGGTCATTGGGATCAAATTCGATTGTTAGAGTTGTTAAGTTTGGTTTTGAATTCATCAATGACTTGAAGCCCGAGCTTGTGTAGGGCAATCTTATTTATTTCTACTTATGTTGAACCTTGTTTCGTTTGTAAAATGAATTATGTTAGTTATTCTCTGCTATTGCCCGTACTAGGGTATGATTGTGAGACCGGAGGCCATCCTATATAAACTACATGAATTTATCTTGTACATGCTGCCGGTTGTTGATATTAAATGTATTTTTAACAGGTTGGAGAAATTTGGGAAAAGTCCATTTTTGAGGGGAGACTCGGACGAAATTTCGGCAGAAAGTTCTTTTTGTTAGTAAATGGGCCCGACATCGGTATGATGTCGGACACTCCATAGGATTCGTCATGGATTCCGAGGAATTTGAGACGGGTCTTGTCACACCCTATCTTCCCACTCACCATGTAAATTTGAAAAAAATATAATCCTATCTTTCCACCAACCATTATTCCTAAAATTCCCTTTAATTATTAATTATAGTAAATTTTCTTTTTATGTTAAGAAATCTTTAATTAATGATGCCCTTTAAATTTAATCTAATGATTGAAAAGTTGGCGCATATCAATAAAATATTGGCACCGTATCATTTGGTTTGTAGAACCACCAGATTTCATTGTTGACCTATTATTTGAAGATGTAACCAGTACTTTTTATAGATAAGGCTACTTAGTTAGGACCGACGACCGAACCCATTTGTGTAGAGACACTTGCCTAATCCCCGATGACATAGCTTGATTTTTGTACTAGTTACTCATTTTCTCTTCAATAAAATACTATTGCATTTCTCTCCATAAAAAAATATCATTCATCATTGACCAAAACAAGATCCGTTATTGACCAAAACAACAATTCATTATTGTTAAATAACCTTAGTTCTTGTTCCCATACTGGTGGATCCCTCCATCAGGTACTTCTTAATAAACACTTTATGTTGGATACTAAAACATTTAACGAACCCATCGTTTGTACATCAATATCTTTCGATCAATATTTGGGAGAGACAAAACGGCCCCATCTCAATATTTGGAAATTGTGTCGCCATCTCAGTATCTATAGGAGAGAGAAAATCAAGGTTTCCTTCAACAGTCTTGCGAAAAAGGTTGAAGAAGCTCTGTTTAAAGTTGGAAGTTTAAGATCATATAAAAAGGTTAGAAGTTTAAGATATGTTTAAAGTTGACCCTTGAGCATGACGATTTCCTTTTCTTTCTTTTTTTTTTCTTTTTTTTTTTGTTGTAAAAACTTGAGGGTGAAGATTGATCTGTCACATGCATTAAAATATTTTTGCAAATACAAAGAAAAATTAGATTGCAATTCTCATGACAGAAAAATGTCTCTTTTTATTCCCATATATATCAACAACTATAAAATGAATGAATTAATCAGATGGTAAATTAAATACAATAAAACAAATGATTAAAATTCATAAAACCGCCGCTGTACTTTCCCTCTTTACATAAGCATGGCGGCAGCGAAAACCCCAACGGCCACGGATCCCGCAAAGGAGAACCTGTTTTAAAACGGCACCGTTGGATGCAGGAGCTTCGGCGGGTGATCCTGAGACCGAAGAAGGGGGAGAGGTGGCCGGAGATTCAGGTGAAGACGATGGGGGAGAAGGTGGAGAGTCTGCGACCGGAGATGTAGAAGGAGCAGCTGAGGGTGGAGTGCCCGAAGGAGAAGGTGAGGTACTCAAAGAAGAAGGTGAAGCAGCGGGTGGAGTGCTCAAAGGAGAAGGAGCGGCGGCGGGTGGAGTCCTCAAAGGAGAAGGGGCAGAGGCAGGGGACTTGGCTGGGGAAGATGCAGGGGATTGTGCCCTTGTTGAGGCCACCAAGAGGGCAGCCATTAGCACCAAAACGACAGCGTTGGATCGAGCCATTGTAGAAGAGCGAATGTAGACAGAGAACGTGATGGGGTTTAAGAGGCAGGCAGATCAAGATTAAGAAGCGAAGGATGGGTTTAAGGAGAGAAGGGAGAGGGCTTTTTATAGGGGAGGGCTGAGGAGAGTTTCGTGAATAGATCCCCGTTGATTTTGAGAAATTTCAAAGGGGTTTGGACGGTGCAGATTTTGTGGTTGGGATGGAAGGAAATATTATACGTAGCAAGCTGGACTTGGTTAGAAACGTGTGACCAGAACGCGGTTGTTGTATTGGCTGGTTTTTAGTGGCGGTTAGATGTAAAGGTGTTGCTGCATGAAAAAGGACCAAAGTTCAATCCAAGAAGATTTCGCACGAAAACTTAGAAGCCAAGTCAAGAAATCAGTTCCAGCAAAGAATACGATTGTGACTAGGTCGGTGACAACACCACACCTTTGTGACCAAGTCACTTTTGCATCGTTAGCTCAAACCTATAACTCAATTTTCTTATTCAAAACAATATTATTCCAATGAATTGCTCTAAAATAATCAAGTAAGTTAATGAAGACACAAAGACGTCGGCCTCATAGATCGATATGGATTTTTCTAATGGTGAGGATCAATAGAACTTAGTTACTGTGGATATGTTAGTTTTGCATAACGGCTAGTAAATTGTTGTTTGGGCCTAAAATGGAAAAAGACCCTTTAAGGGATTTTTTAAGGGCCGATTCTATAGTGAGTGGAAACTTATAAGTGTTAAGTTATAAGGGGTTCACTTTATAGCCATCAGATCAATCTAAGGGCTAGGGAGAATTGAGATAAAGTTTTGCAATCGGGTAGGTGAGGAACCCAACCCGAATATAATATCCAGCATTGAAGTTGGTTCGAAAAATTAAAAAAAGAGGCAAGTTCGAAGTTTGAACAGAAAAAACCCATCGCTCTAAACCCATAGCTCTGAGAAACCGCTAAGCTCTGAGAAAAGGTTGAAGGCAACTGTTAACGACGGTTGAAGGGCAACGGTAAACGATGGTTGAAGGCAACGGTTGAACGCAACTCCTTTCTCTAAACCCTTAAAAAGTATTTATTTTGAGTTGAAGGGGCAAAGGCGTGGATTCCGAAACAGTGAAGAGGCGAAGGAGAGAATCCGTAGTCGTTGGAAGTGATAGGTTCCATTTGTGTTGCAAAGCCGCACAAAGACCCCGCACAGACACCTTGCGATTGTTCAATAACCAGCATTTGGTGAGTAATTTATGGAATTTGTGTTTAGGGTTAGAGTAAAGGTTTTCCCCAATTTGTACCATCAATGTTGTTGGATTTGGCATCTCTTCCTTGTGCTTCACTTGCATGTTAATTTTTGCTTGTGTATATGTTAAAAAATGAATGAAAATCAAGTCAATAACATATCAATAACATATCGATAACATATCAATAATGATATGAATAAGATAATGGTGTTGAATTGGAGGAGACCCTCAAGTCAATAACATATTAAAAACATGTCAATAACATATCTCTGGCGCTAGAATATATATATTTTTTGAAATAAATATTATTTCCCTTGTTGCTAAATTTGCCTGTGAAAAATGAGAAGATATAATAATAAAGTCATGAATAAAAGTGCAAAGCATTTGAAATGAAGGTTGATCCATGATCATAGTGGCTGACTGAAGAAAAAGCTAGAAAGAAAGAAGGATGTGGCAATGGCTTAGCAAGCAGATAGCAGAGCAGATGCTTTGCTTTGCTTCCTTCCACTATCTTTCTTATTTATTTATTTATTTTGTGTTGTGTATGAGATGACAATAATTGTCATGTGTGTGAAGTGCAGAACTTGCCTAGATTGCACTCACACTCACTCATGCATCAACCATTGATTGGAGTTTGTATCCAAAAATAAAACACATGCTATTGGTTGTAATTCACAGAATCATTGCATTAACAGGTATTTGCACAAAATTTGTCATATTGCTTTGATGATGTTAAAGGCTGTGATCAGTAATCCCTATGCGCATGT
Source organism: Prunus kanzakura (assembly GCA_020521455.1). Classification (NCBI taxonomy): domain Eukaryota; kingdom Viridiplantae; phylum Streptophyta; class Magnoliopsida; order Rosales; family Rosaceae; genus Prunus; species Prunus kanzakura. Next base: position 12,102 of record BPUM01000828.1, read on the forward strand.
ACTTCATAAAATTTGTAATGTGCCTGGTTGGACTAGTTATGTAAATACTAAATACCAATATGATTGTGCAAATACGTGGTGGTAGTATATGTGTTAAGGTTATTTCATCTTGTATTTTAGGAAATGGGATCCAATGTGCAGCTGGTATGGCCAGAGTCAGAGGCATATGCGTCACGGGTGAACAACTGCTCACATGCAAATTCAACCCTAGCTGCAATTCGAGCGAAGTTGAGTGCGGAACAATTAGAACAATTCAAGACATCATGCTTTGGCCATCTTCTGAATCTAGACAAGATTCAGTTTAACGGGCAGATTGTGCATGGAGTTGTGTTGCGTCGAGTGGCGGGGCAGGGTGTGAAAGACTTGGATGGACTGAGTTTCTTAATAGGGTGCGACGTTGCTCAGTTTACTCGTCAGGATTTCTGTTTGATCTCGGGGCTTCGTTTTGGGGAAGTGCCTGAAGTTTCCAGTGGAGAAAGTGCTGAAATTAGACTTCAGAAAAGATATTTTATAGACGAAGGAATTACATGTAATGCTTTAGAAGAAGCATTTATGAGGTGCAAAGAGAGAGATGACGTCTACAAGCTTGCTCTTGTTTACTTTGCTGAGTTAGTGGTTTTGGGAAGGGACAAGCATTTGAACATCAATGTAAATTACCTGACCCTTGTAGAGGACTTGGATGCGTTCAACAGGTATCCGTGGGGTTCGGTGTCGTTTGACAAAACCCAAGACAGTCTATTTTCTGCACCAACAAAGTATACGAAAAGCTTTGAAAATGAAGAGGGAAGAGAGAAGGGGAAAAGTAAGGTAACGGGAACAAGCCGGAAAAATGAGAAGGGCAAGAAGCATAAGCATGGTGAAGTGCAAAGGGGTGGGTGGAGTTTTAAAGGTTTCACGTATGCTTTCCAGGTACATGGTAATAATGTTCATGTCAGTTATGCTTTGTGAACTTTAAAACTTAAATAATGACTTTTGTCCTGTGAATTGTGTAGATTTGGGTATATGAATTAATTCCTAGAATGGTGGACTTGAATTACTGCAAGGTTGTTGATCCAACAGCTGTCCCGCGTATTTTGCGATGGAGAACGACTACGTCTATGCCCGAGATGAGGAAGTTGAACAATTATTTTTTTCAGAGCAAAGAGGTTTGGTTTGCAGCCCTTGAAACTGTTTATAAGATTCAATGAAATTATAAAGTAGAATGATTGAATATGAATATTGTCTGTATTCTGAAACAGTCAGTTCAGTTGCGGGCGCTACATCCGAGTGAAGAGGAAATGAGACAATCATATTGGAGTTGGCCACAGGATCGCCCTGCTGTTGTCTCGGCAGAGTCAAATCCTTCTTCATGTGCTGATCTTGATGAGTTGAACAAGCTGGTAAGCTTGTTGAGGTCCGAGTTGTTTCAAGTAAAGCGGGAAAATGACGTCCTTGAGTTAAAGGTCATACGGATGGAAAAACTTTTGGACCACTGTTTAGGTCCTCAGTTTGAGCAGGAAGTAAGGAGGGACCTAGCTTTACTGAAAGAGAGGACGAATCGATGTGCGATCTCACATCTATATAAGGGATCTGACTCAGTGGATGACAGTGAATGGGATGAAGGCCCAAGTAACAGATATGAGGGAGAGGAAAAGAACGAGGAGGGGATTGAAGGGGGTGAAGTGCAAAGAAAACCAAGTGAGGTAGAGGAAGCGCAAAGGAAAACAAGTGAGGGAGAGCAAGTGAAAATAAAAAGCAGCAAGGGAGAGGAAGCGCACAGAAAGAGCAGTGAGGGAGAGGAAGTGAAAAGAAGAAGCAATGAGGGAGAGGAACTGCAAAGAAAGAGCAGTGGGGGAGAGGAAGTGAAAAGAAAAAGCAATGAGGGAGAGGAACTGCAAAGAAAGAGCAGTGAGGGAGAGGAAGTGAAAAGAAAAAACAGTGAGGGAGAGGAACTGCAACGAAAAAGCAGTGACAGAGGGGAACTGCCAAGAAAAAGCAGTGATGGAGAGGATCCGCAAACAAAAAGAAGGGAGGGCAAGGAAGTGAAAAGAAAGAGAAGTGAGGAAAAGGAAGTGCAAATAAAGGAATGTGAGGAAGAGGGTGATGAAGTTGTTTTGGTTTGTGATGACATTGGCGAGAGCACGGCGGGGACAACTGTTGAGTTTACTCTCGGGGATATTGATTTGGATCAACCTACAGCTGTGCTATCTGAGTTAAACGTTTGGTTGAATGATAAAGGTAAAGCTGTGGAACAAGGGGTCCAATTACGAAAGAGGAAGAGGATTATTCCTATGTGGAAGATCCTTGAAGCTAGTGAATTGGTGGAAAAAACTGTGCCAGAGACAACCCGACTTCGGATGTTAGACCCAATGAAGGCGCTTCCGCATGATGATATGGTGAAATTGCTGAAACTTTGTTGGGAATGGCGCCATAACCCAAAGTAAGTCCCTTGTTTTTTGAGATAGAAGGCATTAGTGTATATATTTTTAAATTGTTGTGATCTAAAACTTTGTTATATTCACAGTTTAGTGATGCAATTTGGCCACGTGGAAGCTGAGATTGAATTCTTTGCTTCCCTCGTAAAAGCTGACGGTTGGCTGACAGGAGATGTAAGTTTAATTGATTATGCATTTGTTTTAATGTACATAGATTATGAGATTGACAAGAAAAACATGTGCAGCATATTGATTTGGGGTTGTATCTCATCCGGAAGCGACAACAAGATTTGGAGGTTGTACAAATATCGAACTGGACAACGACTGATGTATTTTTCATGGTATGTCATAGGCCTTGACCAAGTGCAGTTAATAATTACAAATTATCCATACTTGCTTTGTGGAGGTCTTTAACCATTGATTGTTTTCTATTTCACAGAATCACATCCATACTTGCTTTGCGGATAATAAAAGAAAAAAAGAGCAGGTTGGGTGGAAAATTAGAAACAGTTTAGTGAACGTTGTAAATGGCAAGGTTCCGGTGTGTGGGCTGGATTGGCAGAACACGTATAAGGTGTATGCCCCTTGTATGTTGACGAAGTATAAGCATTGGGTGGCTCTAATGATTGATCTGGTTAAGTGTGAAATCAAAGTGTACGATTCAATGGTTTCACTTATTCCAGATGAGATGTTAAAGGAAGAACTCGCCCCGCTTTCAATTACGATTCCAAATCTTCTCAACTCCATCGACTTTTATGAAGAAGGTGTTTACGCAAACGACTGCAGCAGAGATTGGTGGTGTCCATGGCCAATAGAACGTGTGGATGTTCCACAACAATCTAATCAGTGAGGACAACTTTTTATTTAATTTTATTACTTGAAATTGTCAATTACGTTACAATGTCATTACTTGAATTGATCGAGTTCTTGTTTTGCTTCAGAGGCGATTGTGGCATGTTCGTGTTGAAGTACATTGAGCTTTTGAGCGCTGGGATTCCGTTAGCTACTTGCACCTCGCAGAACATGCCCTTTTTTCGGTTGAAGTTGGCTGCAGAGATATTACGGGGAGATGCTTACATGCCATGATAGTGGTTGAAATGGGTTCAGGTACATGATGATTAAATTGGTTTTGAAAATCTCCAATTTGAAAGTCATGTAAATACACAATACATATCCACGGCTCCTTTTCGAATTCTACCTCTGCTCCGCAATTCTTCTTCGTCTTTCTCAATCTTAGTGTATTTTTGTACATAATTTTAGGTTTAAGTTATTGGACAACAATTAGAACCAAAATATTATTATAGCGTATGCATGCTTTGATTTCGATTAGTGTGATACGTATCGCTACGTTTATTCTCATATTGGGCTAAATGTATATGGTAGCATCCAGCAGAGCATAGACAGAAAAATGAAGAATCTGAAATGGAGATGCAGCGGCTTAGTGAGGAGAAAAGTAAATGGATCTGTAAATCTAGTGCACGTGGGCAAATCTAAATGGATAGGCATATGCGTTTTTGAAGTTAGGCACATCCCATTCCCATACATAGAATGTGCATCTGGAGTGTAAAGTTTTTTTGGATTTAATGAAACAAACATCTGTGTAATATTGCCCTAACTCCTTCACGACATTTACATAACCTTAACCAAACTGCATTGAATTGGGATTGGAAGACTGCATATGTGAACAATGACTGATGGCTTTTTAAAGTGTATTAGGCTATTGCAAAGTGATATGTCATGATTTATCCAAGCCACCATTCCAAATATCAGATCCCAATCTTTAAGCCGTTCACCATGCCTTAATTAATCGCAATGGGTTGCATCTTAATAAGGTAATTCTGTAAGGGAAATAGGCGGCTATGCCTTCGCCTCCAATGTTTTATTCAACCATGCCCTCTTTATAGAAACACATGCGATATACATGCAGTAAAGACTCAATAAACGTTCAGTAAACCTTCAGTAAACCATCAATAAACCTTCAATCAAACTTCAATAAACCTTTCCCATCTGCAATGCTATAAAAACTTCCTATTGGTTCCGTACCGCCCATCAGATTTGAATCCCTCTCTCCTTTATAGTCGGTTAATAAATTCGTTGATTTTCTTTATTTAATTGGTCTTGGGCAGCTCAGTAGCATAAAAGTAATGTATATTGGTGCATCTATATTGCTTATCTATTGCGTCTATATTGCTTGTCTATTGCGTCTATATTGCTTGTCTATTGCGTGCATAGCGTACATTTATTGCGTGTGTATTGATTGTTTATTGCTGACGAAGGAAATAAACAACAATACACAGGAAACAGACAAGCAATATACACGCAATAGACATGCAATCTATACGCAATAGACATGCAATATACTTCAGTCCCTAATTTCACCATCCATAAGGGAGTCGTATCGATTAGGAAATTCTACTTAACAGTTGTTCTTCCTACTAATAAACAATCAATAAACATTCAATATCGGACAATAACATGCGAAATACATGCAGTAAACAATCAATAAACCTTCAATAAACATCCAATATCCGTTCAATAACATGCGGTACACATGCAGTAAACAATCAATAAACCTTCAATAAACATCCAATATCCGAGCAATAACATGCGATATACATACAGTAAACAATCAATAAACCTTCAATAAACATCCAATATCCGCGCAATAACATGCGTTATACATGCAGTAAAGAATCAATAAACCTTCAGTAAACCGTCAGTAAACCGTCACCAAACCTTCAATCAAACTTCAATAAACCTTTCCCATCTGCAATGCTATAAAAACTTCCTATTGGTTCCGTACCGCCCATCGAGTTTGAATCCCTCTTTGCTTTATAATCGGTTAATAAATTCGTTGATTTTCTTTATTTTATTGGTCTTGGGCAGCTCAGTAGCATAAAAGTAATGTATACTGGTGCATCTATATTGCTTGTCTATTGCGTCTATATTGCTTGTCTATTGCGTGCATAGCGTACATGTATTGCGTGTGTCTTGATTGTTTATTGCTAAGAAGGAAATAAACAACAATACATAGGCAACAGACAAGCAATATACACGCAATACACATGCAATCTATACGCAATAGACATGCAATATACATCAGTCCCTAATTTCACCATCCATAAGGGAGTCGTATCGATTAGGAAATTCTACTTAATAGTTGTTCTTCCTATTAATAAACAATCAATAAACCTTCAATAAACATTCAATATCGGACAATAACATGCGAAATACATGCAGTACACAATCAATAAACCTTCAATAAACATCCAATATCCGATTAATAACATGCGATACACATGCAGTACACAATCAATAAACCTTCAATAAACATCCAATATCCGATAAATAACATGCGATACACATGCAGTAAACAATCAATAAACCTTCAATATACATCCAATATCCGAGCAATAACATGCGATATACATGCAGTAAATAATCAATAAACCTTCAATAAACATCCAATATCCGCGCTATAACATGCGATATACATGCAGTAAACAATCAATAAACCTTTAGTATATGCCAATAAACAATCTACCTATTTCAAGAACAATAATTTAAACTCAATGCCAATCCACCTATTTCAAGAACAAATATTACAAAATGGGTTTGAAAACTCATTGGTGGTGCGTGCAACATGTCTTTTTGGGGAGAACTTTTACAATCCTTGAAACTGTGCACTTAATTGGTCATTAAAAGAACAAATAATATTAAAATTGATAAAAGTAATAAAACTAATACCAAGTCCTTAATGGACTTCAACATATTCAGCACCGTAGCATCATACGTGTCATCTGGCTGTTCTGCTTGAGCGGAAGTTACATCAACCCATTCAAATCCATTGCAACTGGTGGCTCCCTAATTGCAGGCATCATATATGCAAAATAATTGTGTCAGAGTTAGACCAAGGTTTTTTTCACCCACATACATATTCTGGAAATGAAAACTTACATAGGAGGTTAGGCACTTCCAAAATGGCTTCCCTCGATTTTTCTCTGATTTTGAAACCCGAAGCACCATTGCAGCTCCACAGTACGGACACCTCTTTGTTTGAGCCGGAGATGAAGACGAAGACATGTTGAATCTTCTCACTTGTACCTTTTCTCACTCAAATCTTCTCACTGAAACCTCTTCGGACTCATACCTTCTCACTCAGATCTTCTCACTCAAACCTCTTCGGACTCAGAGCTCTCTCATCTCTGCCCAAATGCGATTATATCCTCTTTTCTGTCCGTGGGTGGGTTGGGCATGCTTTCGACACATGTACCGTCAGATATGGGGCACCTTTTACCCCATAAACCAATATAATATTTAACTACCAAAACCCAATATGAAAATTGAGGGAAAACTGCCCTAAACCCTATATTATTTTCATTATATTTCATTAAACCAACTAGTTGGATAAACATTCATCACATTTTAATAACATTACTACTGTATTTCGGTGTGGGAAAATGAAAAGTTATGTGATGGGACGTTATGTGACTAGTCAGTAATCCGTCACATTTGTTTCATTGACATAAAAAGGGCGGGAAAATCCTAAAAATGGCTATGCATATAGGTTCTTAATTTACTTTTTGACTGTCTGACTTCGCATTTCGATGACATTTTCCTTCTCTTCTGTTTTTCTCTAGTTTTAGGGTGTTGGTTCAGTTTCTTTAAAAAGGGTCAAGTGAGAAAAACCTCAAGTGGAAACACATTTTCCAAACGGTACAACAAACACACCCTATAATAGAACCGAAACCCCATCTATTCTCATTTCTCCCCTCTTCCACTCCTCAAATCGTTCCATTCCAAAAAAATAGAAACACATGAATTCCAAATATTTCACTACAGTCGGAGGAAAGAGAAGGAAGCATATCCATTTGGAGATGCCCCAAGCCTTCATCCCGGAGTTGGCTTGGTTTAAAGTGATGTTATACGTGGCAACCCAATCTTCGGAAGATCTCTTCCGTATGGCATCTGTGTGCCCATTATTCCAAACGTTGGCAAACACTCCACAAGTGTGGAACACCATTTCAATGGCTAAGTACCCAGACCATCCTAGCTGGTACCATGATAATCCTGCGGTCTAGCTTTTCTTGCAACAATGCAGAGCTTGCGAGAACCCTGAGTCGATATTTAGAGAGGCGTTCGAAGTGTTTTTCATGCAGGGTAACGTGGAAGCGTTGTATGGGATGCGCATCGCAGCCACGGCAGGCCATATGGAAGCGGCATATATAGTTGGACTTCTTGGCATGTCTGGAATTGGTCAGTCAAAAGAGGATGCATTAGAATTTTTGTGTTCTTTGAATCAACGTAACAACATTGATATGAAAGGAACCAGGGATGCTTTGAGACGAAGATTAAGCCGAGTTTGGAATGTTGCAAGACATATCGTAGATATGTTTTACTATGGGAAGATTAAGTTCAATCATTGCAGCGCTTGTAACAACAACGAATGGTGTTTTGTTATTGAAGGCTGGCCTACTGAAGCAAAGATAAATCCTTCGTTCTGGACTTGTTGCAATCGATGCAAATGGCACCGTGAGAGTGTTTTTTGGTTCAAGGTAATGCGTGTGTATGTTGTGCTAGGGAATCCATACCCTTATAATTAGTTGTAGTATGTTTTTAAGGTTTTTATGCTTTCTGGACTTGCTTCTCTTCAGTTCTACGTTGGCTGGCTACGTTGGCCAAATGTTGGGTTTTAATGTATTTTGTCTGGTGTTTGTGCAGTCATAAACCGTTTTATATATAAATCTACGTATATATATTTCTATACTTGAATGCTTACTGACATCAGAGATGGGTAATATGACATTTTACTGACATAGATATTTTGGCCAACTACAATCTTAATATTTGGTAAACGAAAAGGCGTGCATGGAGTGAGCTGTCTGTTCACCAGTGCTTGGAAAAGACATTTTCCCACTTATCATATCCTAAACTAATTTTTTTCTGATGCCATACAATGGTTGACATGTATTTTTTTCATTTACTTTTTCAAAACATCCCTTAACCCTAATAAAAATTAGAAGTTAAGAAATTGAAGAAGAGAGAAACTAATTGGCACCTGAAATGGTCTTTTCGCATAACAAAATTACAAAAAAAAAAAATTACGAGTCAATAAAATTAATAAATATAGAAGGTAAAAAGTCATATAATAATAATTTAGAGTAAAGAACAATATCATAATAATTTAGCGTCACCACGAAACGGGGAATTCAGTAAGAAAGATGAAGCCTCAATGAATTCGTAGCAATTTTCGGAAGTTTTTTTTATCATTTTTGTGTATTTAGTTATGAATTTTGTAAGGCAAAACAATAAAAATAAGAATTTAGGGTAAAAAGCAAGAATGTTTGGTTGCAACTGACGTACACTTGTGCAAGTGGTGAAAGGTATGCACTGATATCCAAATTGTTTTAGACAACTGACTTTCCTCTTAACCCTAAGTATATATGTTTGTTCACTTTAACAAGTATATTTCCTTAATATTCGTTATATAATTTGTAATAAGACAAGAAATAGTTTCCTTTCAAATATAAGGATGTAACATAATCTGTTTTTGTTTTGTTATAATAATGTACATATATAATAATTGCACACTGCTTTGAAGCCATCATTGCAACTGCGCCTAGAGCTTTGAACACGTCAGAGGTATTCAATAAGTCGTCCATATGCAACTGCGTCTAGAGTTATGAACCGTCACAGGTATTCAATAAGTAGTCCATCGGGAATCAGTACAAAATATCCATCATGTCCAATCACATAAAATAATGCCATACTTTTTTGAAAAACCTCACACCACTCAAGCAATTTTAAAATATTAGTGAATAAATGTCCTAATCTATATAAGTGATTATATATTCACTCTGCATTTTTTTCACAGTATATGTTAACTTTGAGGGATTCCACAAACATATAATATAAAGGAAGAAAACAATAGTAGGAGATGAACCAGTACAAAAAAACAATAACATAACCTTGTCACAAATGCTTTTCCATAAACCTTGCCCTAACATATAATAAATAAAGGCAACATTGCATATGATGCAACCATGTCCAAATCTGATACGTGATCACACAAAAATGGACATGGCAGCAACATATGACTGAAGTAGATGGCCACGTTGCATCACGTGTTCTCATCATTAAAGACATCAAAATATGAAGGTTGAAATCTTCCATAATAGTAAGCATCAAAATAGGTTTGAAGCAGAGTTGAACGAAAATTCCAATTCCACTGATTTGCCTCTGCTCAAACACGATAACCAAAATGGTTACTTCCCTTGGTGAGTATATTTGTTAACGTCGGAAAAGGTAATAGATGACCAATCAAACCCGGGTACGACGAGTTTTGCATAGGACCGGAAGTAGTCGAATCCAGCTTGCATCACACGCTTCTTTGACTCCACTGCATTAGATGAGTTCTTGTATTTTTGAACAGCTACACTCCGAAGTCGTTTGTGTCTACGCTTCATGCGCTGCAACTTCGCCCTATCCAGATTGGCCTGCCTTTTGTCATCTTCAATTTGGCCTTCAACAAATTCCAAACGTGCCCTTGCCCTTTGGATTTCATCACCAATTTGAAGATGCCTCTCCTTCCAGAATCCAAGAACCCTTTCAGACTCAAAACTTCCAACAAAATGGTCATACTGTCTAGGAATGTGACACTGCTTGTCTGGTGACTCACTTGCGTGTCGAAGGCGGTCTTTGTTTGGAGGGGTGTTTATTATGCTGACATCAAACTTGGTTAGTAAATCCATTCTATGGAGGGAGAGAGTTTCTGTGGAGGAGAGAGTTTCAGTCGATGGAGAGAGATTCGGTGGAGGAGTCAGTTTTTCGTGGAGGGAGAGTTTCTATGAAGGATGTGATAGTAATACCAATAAAAAGGTTCCCGCCAAAAAACATTTGGTTGACAATGTATAAATTAATTTTTTGTCTGATACAATCTAAGTTTAATCCTAACCACTGTGGTTGGGTTCACTAACTAGATGTCACTTCCATTGAGTTTCTTTCAGCCACTGACAGTGGTGATGAGGTTGACATGCTTGAAAAGCAAAACCTGACACCTCTTTTTAAAAATTGAAATAAAGTACATATGTTGACTACACGCAAGCTTTGGTATGTTGGTCTATAAAGCTATGTCCCCTTCCTCAAACGAAATTGCATATGCAATCCTCATCCTCTAAAAACAAATAGGATTATTCAAGCATGTCATCCTCTTCAGGCGCCAACAACACAGTCGAATATGAAAAATTGGAGTTGCAGGCTCCATTTCCACGTCGTACTCGCCGACCCCTTCCATTTTCAACATCATTTGGGAGTGAGGGGGACTCCGATGATCCATTAGAAGCAATACATGCAGTCAGTAGCAAGCTAGATTATAATTCCAGACTGATCAATTCGTGGCACGAGAAATGTGTTGAAGACGAGGCCATTCTGGCTGATCTTAACATTAGAGTTAACAAAGCATTCTCCCAAAAGAACAAGTACTTGAAGTTGAGTCATACAAGGAAGTTGAAAGCAGAGGAGTTGGATACAGTAATGAATGATGAAATTAAAGGTTGTTTGATGAACCATATGCGATGCGAAGAGCACCATAGTGAACTGGAGATGGCATTCAACGAAGGATTCGAAAATTTCCGAGCATTTGCGGCAACTACTCATACAAGTTATAATTGGGACTATGTATCCCCTGATGCTGTGAGAGAGATACTAGACGATGGTGGTGACATGAGTGAGCATAAGCACGTCAAAGCTGCTCGGAAGAAGCCGACCAATACGACTGACTAATTGCGGCTACGGCTGTTCAGTTGGTTGGGGTGATCGTGGTATTGCTAACAGGGACCAAATAATATGCTTTGCAATGTAAAACTATCTTATGGGACCATTATGTCAGTCGTCAGTAATTCGTCAATTTTGTATGAATGAATGAAATGTTTGGATGCAGTAAATTAAGCTATACAAATAATGGGTTATTCATGGACTTTTTTCTGATGTTATACAATACTTGGAATGTAATTTGTTCTTTTTATTTTTCAAAACATCCCTTCACCCTAATAAAGGAAAAAAAAATTAACAAATTGAAGAAGAGAGAAACTGATTAACACCAGAAATGGTCTATTCTCACTCAAAATAACAATAAAAATAATAATTTCGAGTAAATATAATTAACAAATGTAGAGGCTAAAAAGTAATATAATAATAATGTAGGGTAAATAATAATAAAATACTAATATAGCGTAACCATGAAACAGGGAATTCAGTAAGGAAGATGAAGTGTCAATGAGTTCGTATCAATTTTCGGAACATTTTTATCATTTTTGTGTATTTAGTTATGAATTTCATAAGAAAAAATAATAAAATAAGAATTTAGGGTAAAAACCAAGGATGTGGCCATGTGTATTGACGTACACTTGTGCAAGTGGTGAAAGGTGATGCGCTCAGATCGCGCCAGGTGTCAGCTTCCGATTATTTTGGCTTTTTTTAGTGCAAATATCTTAAAAAAAGTTAAATAAATAGTAGGAAAATTGGAAAAATGCCCCGAAAATTACTCCGGCCTCCTTGTGACGTTATACAACTGGGGGAAGCTAGAAATCATCAATTTCATAAAGAAAAAATTTGAATGCCTTTAGATAACTCACTTTCCTCTTAACCCTAGCTATATATTTTGTTAACTTTAACCTAGATAACCTACATCAACAAGCATCTCCCGTGAATGCTCGAAATTGTCTTTTAAAATGAATAACCATGAAACGGGGAATTCAGTAAGGAAGATGAAGTGTCAATGAGTTCGTATCAATTTTCGGAACATTTTTATCATTTTTGTGTATTTAGTTATGAATTTCATAAGAAAAAATAATAAAATAAGAATTTAGGGTAAAAACCAAGGATGTGGCCATGTGTATTGACGTACACTTGTGCAAGTGGTGAAAGGTGATGCGCTCAGATCGCGCCAGGTGTCAGCTTCCGATTATTTTGGCTTTTTTTAGTGCAAATATCTTGAAAAAAGTTAAATAAATAGTAGGAAAATTGGAAAAATGCCCCGAAAATTACTCCGGCCTCCTTGTGACGTTATACAACTGGGGGAAGCTAGAAATCATCAATTTCATAAAGAAAAAATTTGAATGCCTTTCGATAACCCACTTTCCTCTTAACCCTAGCTATATATTTTGTTAACTTTAACCTAGATAACCTACATCAACAAGCATCTCCCGTGAATGCTCGAAATTGTCTTTTAAAATGAATAACCATGAAACGGGGAATTCAGTAAGGAAGATGAAGTGTCAATGAGTTCGTATCAATTTTCGGAACATTTTTATCATTTTTGTGTATTTAGTTATGAATTTCATAAGAAAAAATAATAAAATAAGAATTTAGGGTAAAAACCAAGGATGTGGCCATGTGTATTGACGTACACTTGTGCAAGTGGTGAAAGGTGATGCGCTCAGATCGCGCCAGGTGTCAGCTTCCGATTATTTTGGCTTTTTTTAGTGCAAATATCTTGAAAAAAGTTAAATAAATAGTAGGAAAATTGGAAAAAAGCCCCGAAAATTACTCCGGCCTCCTTGTGACGTTATACAACTGGGGGAAGCTAGAAATCATCAATTTCATAAAGAAAAAATTTGAATGCCTTTAGATAACTCACTTTCCTCTTAACCCTAGCTATATATTTTGCAACAACCAACATCACAAGTATATTTCCCTAATATTAATTATCTAGGTTTTAATAATACAATAATTAGTTTCCTTTCATATAAAAGGCTGTAAACGTATCTGTTTTGTTATAATAATCCACATATATAATAATTGGACAATGCTCTGAAGCCATCATGGGTGCGTGCATCTAGATCTTTGAACACGTCAACGCTATTCAATAAGTTGTCAATATGGCTCCGTCTTGGGTTCGTAGTAAATATCTCTATCATGTCAAATCACATCGTTCGATGGCCTGACACCAGTCAAGCAATTCTGAAATAGTACTGAATATTTGTCCTAGTCTATATGAGTGATTAGAACTTCACACAATATTTTATTTTTCACAGTATATGTTGCTTTGAGGGATTCCCTAAACATATAATATAAAGAAAGATAGAAAAAGTGTGACATGAAACAGTACAAACAACAACATATAACTGGGACAAATTAGAAGTATATTTCCTTAATGTTCATTATCTAATTTATAATAACACAAGTATTACTTTCATTTGCTTCATATCTAATTATTGGGACTATGTATTGCAATTCCTTGTGTCTAACATTGTATTTTGCAAAAACTGAAATATTATTCAATAAGTTGTCAATATCACCACGCGTTGGGAATCAGTAAAGTCTCATTATCATGTCCCTTCACATTAAACAGACGGCGTAATTTTTCTCAAAAAATTGACACGTCAGTCATAAGTAACACTCTCCTTATTCACTTTACATGCCAATGTGCTATACATTCTTTGGTGAATGATTTATGGGTTATTTATATAACAAAATATTACAAATATTGCTGAATATTTATTTCGTCTATATGAGTGGGGACACGAGTGACCATAAGCACGTGCAAGCTGCTCGGAAAAAGCTGACCCATACGACCGAGTGAATATGGCTACCATTGTTCAGTTGGTTGGGGTGATCGTGATATTGCTAAGAGGGAGCACATAAAATGCTTTGCAATGTAATTTTCTTGTGTGTGCGAAATTACGAGTAGTTGAAATGTTGGTGTACACTTTCATATTCTCCAAGCATTCGAAATGTGATTAGCTGCAATGTACTTATCATGCATAGAAGATGTTGTATTGTAGTTTGTATTTTACACGCTGATTTCTAATCATTGTGTTCCAACATAGTGAAAATTTCAAGTATCCTTCAGGTACGAATGTTTACAAAATCGTGCACCAATATTGCTTCATACTCAAGGTCAGATCTTAATAACCAGTCAAGCACTAGAACATAACATTAGGAAAAATTGGTTGCTGCTGTAAATGATTAGTGTTGCTGGAAATGATTCGTGCTGGAAATCATTACTGCTGATGGAAACAACAGCTCCCTGCTGGAAATGCTACATTAGCCTGTGATATAATCAATGAATCTGTGTCACTCGTTCATAATTCAGCATAAACTACCCATTGTACATGGTAAAAGTCATTGCTTCTTCACAAAACTCAAAATTTGATACTTTATCAAATGTCTATGAAAATTTCCAAATAGGGAGAAGACATGTAAAATTAACATGTGTCCAAATTTCATGCAAGAAGTAAACCAACCAAATTTCCATTTCAATTAGCAGTGGACAAAGTAAGAGCTTATCAGTGGACATGAACAAACAAATAAAATAAAACTGCATATAGAAAACTTAACCTGATCATTAGCCTTCATAACAACCGGCCTTTGTATAATACGAACATAAATCATTCGGTAGGTCCGTGCATCCTGTAAAATTCGTCGAATAATGGGTCACTGATATCTATTGGAGTTGATTCCTCATTGTTCGACGGTGATGTCCTGCATAAACACCAAACACAAGCACATAAAAAATTTAACTATTCAAATTTTAGGTGTTATTATAAATAGTTTTAACATCTTACGGTGTGTTCAAATTTCTTGGGCATTGTCTTCTATCATGACCAGCGTCTCCACACTCCCGACAGTGTCGAATCCCTCGCTTCATTGGCTTTTCCTTTGCTCCCGTTACTTGTTTCCACCTTCCTTTGCACCTTACTCTCTTAGGGTCTTTCATATATTGTGTTTGAGAGCTGGACCCTCCAACTTCGTTATTACTTGGTCCATCCTTCAACAACTTCAACTTCACCCGCAAACTTTTTAGAGTCTCTGACACTAGCTCACATCCTTCTTCACACATTAATGCATCCTCAACCACATCTGAAGCCAGTCGGGACATTGTACTCCGCTTTATTAAAAGACCAGGATCTGCAGAGTCTTTAATTTCGTTGCCATTTGCATCTGACACCAATCCAGCTTTCGCAGTTTTCTTCCACCTTTTCAAAATATATTTATCGGGCATATATTCAATCTGGTCCCTTCTGAACAATGCTAGGATGTGCTTGCAAATAATCCCAACAAATTCAAATTTTTTGCAGCTACACGATGCGTGGTCAGAATCTTTGACATATACGACTTCTGCCACTCTTGTTTGCCAATTTTTCCTTTCGCTCACATTAAAGACAACTTTAGAAGCATCCTCTGTTTTGAGCTCTAGGAAACATGCTGTACTTTGTATTAGTTCTTTCTCAAACTTTTGAAACATTGCCCTTGTGTACAAGGTAGCCATTTGTTTGTTCATTGGCATTGGTAGAATACATTGAGCCACTTCAAATGCATCTACGTGATCAGCAGCTAGCTCTTTTTGACGTTGATGGGAAAGTGCCCTCTCAAATTGTATTATGAAATCCATCAACGAATTTCTCCTTGATATGTATTGCTTGAAGAAAGCATGAGAACCTTCCGCTCTTTGGCTGCTTGACATTCCAGCGGCAAAAAAGTCTCGTGCGTAGGCTGGAACCCAAGATTCCCTTAAATCAAACATTGAACTTAGCCATTGATGGTCAGTCAAACCAGCCTTTGTAACCACAATATTCCACTTTGCATCAAACTCATCCTTATTGTCAGTATCCCATATGGCTTTCTGAAATTCACGCCAATACTCCTTATAAGCAGAATGTGGTAACTTAACATGGAACTTTGATGTGATGTGCCATATGCAAAGCCGATGAAATGTAGTCGGGAAGGCTATTGAAATCGCTCTGGTGATGCCGCATCTTGATTTGTAATGATCGTTTTAGGTTCGCCACCTTGCATGGCTTTCTTAAACTCCTCAAACATCCAAATAAACGACTCAGTCGTTTCCTTGCTAAAAAATTTGCATGCTAAGACAATTGTCTGACCATGGTTATTAACTCCCAATATTGGTGCAAATGTCAAGTCGTATCGATTCGTGTTGAATGTGGTATCGAATACAACAACATCTCCATACAACCGGTACGCCCATCTAGAAGTTGCATCTGCCCAAAAACATCGACTAAACCTGTCTTCGCCATCTCCCTCAATCTTGAAATAAAAAGCCTCATTTTTTTTCTGTTCAGCCATAAAATACTCGGTCACTAGTTCAACATCGTGGTTCCTCAGCTTCCCATTCACACTACATTCAAGATTGTAAATATCCTTTTTGATAAAACCGATTTTATCCATTCCTCCGGATTGCACCTCGAAAATACTTACCTTCTGATGAATGGGGATATTAACCGAACCCAACTGTTTTGTAAGTACTTTTGTAGAATCCGAAATACGACGGTGTGATCTCAATAAATGCACTCTTTCTGAGGCTGTCATCTTATGATTGTGTCCCTCTGCAAAAAGAGAGATGGCATACTTCTTGCTCCCATTTGTCTTCACAACCACAATCTTAGCTTTGCAATTGCATCTACTTATTCCCCGCTGTCTTTTTCTCTCCCGAGTTTCATCTTTCCTGTATGCACCTTGTTTGCAACAAACAAATTCTTTCCTCAGAATCTCTTTCTTATTTGTCCCCCGAAAGCTGGAATGAAGTCGAATACCAAAGCCAGCCAAGAATGCATATCTGTTATAGAAATTATAAGCGAGGTCAAGCGAGTCGAACTTCATCCCAACCGCTGGTGTTTCCTCATTTCTTACTTCAGGAATGTAAACCATCCCATTAGCTGTTACACAGTCATCACTCTCTGAGCCCCCAGACATTTTACCCACATATATTTTTGAACTACTTCTATATCACTGCATAGCAAATATTAATTCATTAATCAATCATTACTGCATCACAACATATCAATGCATTCCACTTACACAAAACATTGCCCAAATTGACACAAAAAAGACGCATAGCCTAGCTTGTTTGTAAGAGCCATTATTACACAAAATTTAATAATAGTTACGTCATCTCTTGTGCAATAATCTGGAAAAAATAACATTAGAACCAACATGTTCAACTAAGAACACAAATGTAATTCAAACCAGCAATTACAGAACTTCTCCCAATATCCTCTCCAAATGCTTACTCTTAATGCCATTAAGCCTAAGTTTAGGATCTTTTACCTACATTTTATAATTTCCCACCCCGACAAAAAACAATCAACTAAATATATTGAATTTTCATAAGGAAATCACGCATTATTGATAGAAAACTGACGCATTATTGACGGCAGAATAACACATTATTGACCGCAGAAATGACGCATTATTGATGTCACAAATGACGAATTTCTCACCCTCACAAAAAACAAACCAAACCCAATAAAATCAATCCAGCAACAGTAAACTTACCTCTCAAACTCAAGCGGGAGCTCCGAAGTCAATCAGCTTAAGAGAATGTGGTGGACATTAGAGAAGACTCTTTGGTAGTGGAGACTCCATCTCTACCACAATCGAGGAACAAATGCTGCTGCGGCGTCTAGCAGATATGCTACTTTGCTTTCATCTGGAATCTCGTGTGCTGAACGAAAAAGAGAAGGGGTTTTCACTTCAGCCATAGAATCAAAACAGGGCAATAGCTAGATAAGAGCCATTAATCGTCATACCGAGGATGCCATAGATCGCAGGCCTCCCAAGGAGCTGATGACAATTGAGCAACTATAGGGTTTGGGAGCTTTGGATCTTTCTAATTCTGGGTTTGCGTTGCATTCAAAAACAGAGGACTGTGTTCTTGAATTTTTCAGAGGGAAATATCTTCAACTGAAGTTGGGTTTTCAACGGGTCAGATTTCAACCCGGTTCTACATGCACCCTCTTTTAAAAACTCACCGTTGGATGAAATCCAACGGCTCTAACATACCCCTCAAATAAACCCCTTATAACTTTCCCCTCACTATAGAAGCTCCCTTTTTTAAGTCCAAATGGGCTTGGTGTAGCTTGAATTCATAAAGGGAGTCGCTTAAAGATAGAAGCCCAAGTCAAATAAGCCCAATAGCTTTGACTTTCTGAAAACAAAGTTGTTGCTTACAATTCAAAAATGCTTTTACCCGAGTAAAGGCAGCTCAAGTTGACTTCAACAACTAGGAAGAAGTCAAGCGGCAAAAGAAAGGCTGAGCAACCGCATTAAATCCAATTTGAACCATGAGTCTTTACTGAACCAACTTATTGAAGAAAGCCACGTTTGGGCAGCTCACCATCAACACAAAGATCAAAGCACTCAAGTTCACTAGTTTTACCCGCAAAGAAAGGACTGACAACAGTTTCAAGCCATCCCTTCACCAAGGGTGTGGATTCAAGAACCAAGAAGCCTATATATACCAGCATAGCACAACTCTAAAAATACACAACTAGTCAAACAATATGATAGAATATTTTCAGATATATTTCATTCTCCGAAAGGAGGTATTTATAATACAAGGTTATAAACCCTAGTAGGGTCAAACTGGGAAAACAAGTGGAATCTTAATTACATAATATCTGTATAAAAGGAAATAAATAAAATAATATCCTAATAGAATAGGATATCTCTCACTAACACTCCCCCTCAAGTTGGAGCAAAGACGTCACGCATGCCCAACTTGTCAAGCGAGTTGAGAAAGATACTTGTAGAAACAGCTTTCGTAAGAACATCGGCTAACTGGTACTCAGAACGGATGAACGGAAAGGAAACAATCTCCGCATCCAACTTTTCTCTAATGAAATTTCGATCAACTTCCACATGCTTTGTACGATCACGTTGTACAGGGTTATGAGCAATTGCAATCGCAGCCGTATTGTCACAATATAAATCCATGGGTTTCTTAGGCCCAAAATCAAGGTCTCTCAACAATCTCCTCAACCATAGTAATTCAGATACACCATGGGCCATTCCCCGATACTCGGCCTCAGCACTAGACCGAGACACCACCTTTTGTTTCTTGCTCCTCCACGTAACAAGATTGCCACCAACAAACATAAAATACCCAGATGTCGAGCGCCTATCTGTAGCTGAACCAGCCCAATCAGCATCTGTGTACCCTTCCACATCTGTATGACCATACTTGGAAAACATTAACCCTTTGCCAGGAGTCCCTTTGAGGTATCTCAAAATACGTGTCACGGCACCCATATGATCTTCACTAGGTGAGTGCATAAACTGACTCACTACACTTACTGCATACGCAATATCAGGATGTGTATGAGCCAAATAAATTAATTTTCCCACAAGCCTTTGATAGCGCTCCTTATCAGTAGGAGCTTGATCAGGATACAACCCCAACTTGTGATTTTGTTCACTTGGAGTATCAATGGGTTTACAATCCAACATTCCAGTTTCTGCAAGCAAGTCCAAAACATACTTTCTTTGGGACAGAAAAATACTATGCTTAGATTTGGCAACTTCAATCCCAAGAAAGTATTTCAAATCACCTAATGATTTCATCTCAAATTCAAACGCAAGATATTTCTGAAGACTCTGTATTTCTACCTGATCATCTCCAGTTACAATCATATCATCAACATAAATTATTAAAGCTGTCAATTTACCTCTGCGACGTTTTAGAAACAAAGTATGATCCGAGTTACTTTGTACATACCCAGATTTCCTCATAGCTGCAGCAAACCTCCCGAACCAAGCTCTTGGAGACTGCTTTAATCCATACAATGATTTCCATAGCTTGCACACCATACCCTCC
The DNA here is from genome assembly GCA_020521455.1 of Prunus kanzakura. Taxonomy (NCBI): domain Eukaryota; kingdom Viridiplantae; phylum Streptophyta; class Magnoliopsida; order Rosales; family Rosaceae; genus Prunus; species Prunus kanzakura. Next base: position 32,130 of record BPUM01000828.1, read on the forward strand.
TTAGAGGTCACAAGGATACCCGGCGGAGGATCCATGTATATTTCTTCTTTGAGGTCACCATGGAGAAATGCATTCTTGACATGTAACAGCGGCCAATCATGATTAGCAGCTAAGGACAAGAGTACGCGTACAGTGTAGAGCTCGGCTACTGGAGCGAAAGTCTCCATGTAATCCACTCCATAGGTCTGAGTATACCCTTTTGCTACCAATCTTGCCTTGTAACGGTCAATAGAACCATCAGTCTTATGCTTCAAAGTAAACACCCATCTGCACCCAACTGTCTTTTTTCCTTTTGGTAAAGGAACTAACTCCCAAGTAGCATTCTTGTTCAAGGCTTCCATCTCAATATGCATTGCATCTACCCAGTTTTGATCAGATAGAGCATCCTGCAACTTAGTTGGCACACATACACTAGATAATTGACATAAATATGATGCATATGACTTAGATAAACGATGAGTTGACATATAATGGTTAATGGGATATTTGGACTTGGCATGTATATCAGGAGAATATTGTACTTTAGGTTTCCCACGGGTAGTGCGTGGGGGCAATGAATAAGTAGACACATCACTAGAAAGTACCTCATTATCACGAGTTGATTGGGGCAGTGGCAGGGCAGATGGGGGTCCTGTATCAATTTCATATGTACGAGAGTCGCTAGTATCACTGTTATGTCCTTCTGAGAGAGGCTCGAAAAATTCCAAAATATCACCGGGCGACCGGTCGTGACATTCCTGGCGACTGGTCGCGTCACTCGTATCGTCATTGTCATCGCTCATCGAGGTAGGCGACCGGTCGTTTCCTATGTGCGACCGGTCGCTTTCAGGCAGATTCGTTAGCGACCGGTCGCTCACTTCTATGCGACCGGTCGTATCCAGGCAGATCCATGCGACCGGTCGCTTCCTCCATGCGACCGGTCGCTTCCTGTTCGCCAAAAATTCCTTCTTCAGGTCCAATATCTTCCACATTTTCTACTCCGAAACTCTTCAATTCACTCCCCCTCTCCCCCTGAATTGAAGAGGAGGGGGAAACATAATAAGGTACTTCTTCATGAAAGGTGACATCCAAAGTAATATGTACCTTCTGAGTAGGCGGGTGATAGCACTTATAACCATTCTGAGTAGTAGAATAGCCAATGAAGACGCAACGGAGAGCACAAGGATCAAGTTTACTCCGTTGATGGGAATAGACATGAACATAAGCAACACACCCAAACACCTTCGGAGATAACTTAGAGACCGAAACCGGAGGAGTATGGGCACACAACACATCAAGCGGAGTCTTGAAATCAAGAACCCGACTAGGAGTATGGTTAATCAAGTAGGCCACGGCCAAGACACCATATCCCCAAAGATGATGGGGAACAGACATATCCAACATAAGAGAGCGGGTAACTTCAAGTAACTGACGATTCTTCCGTTCAGACACGCCATTCTGTTGAGGAGTGAATGGAGTGGTAGTTTGGTGAATGATAACGTGATCACGAAAGAACTGGTTCAAGGTATGATTCACATATTCACCGCCATTATCGGTCTGAAATACTTTAACATGAGTATGAAACTGAGTAGACACCATAACACAAAAATAAGGGAGAATAGAGGCAACATCATGTTTATTCTTCATCAAATACACCCATGTTAAGCGAGTGCAGTCATCAATAAATGTAACAAACCAACGGAAATCATGAGAAATCACACGAGTAGGACCCCATACATCAGAATGGACTAACTCAAAAGGCAAAGTAGCTTTATTATTACTTAAGGGAAAAACAGTACAGTGACTCTTGGCCATTACACAAGTCTCACAGTTAAAGCTAGACTCATCACAGGAGCGGAATAAAGATGGAAACAGACGCTTAAGGTAGCCAAATGACGGGTGTCCCAAGCGACGATGCCATAACCAAATTTGCTGTTTGTCTTTGACACTGCAACATTGAACAGTATTAACGACACGATCACGAACTGGTGCAGAAGGTAATGTCAAATAATACAACCCCCCTATCCGTTTACCATGCCCAATCACCTCGTGAGTCTTGAGATCCTGAAAAGAGCAATGGGTAGGATAGAAAGTAGCAGAAGCATTAAGTGTATCAACTAAGCGACCAACAGATAACAAGTTACAATGGATATTGGGAACTAATAACGCACGGGACAAGGACAGAGTTGGGGTGAGAGAAATGGTGCCCTCGCCAGTAATTGGAGAGGGCAAACCATTAGCACTAGTTATGTATGGGTCACGGGTGTTACTAGACAACTCATCAAAAAATTTAGCATCATAAGTCATATGATCAGAAGCACCAGTGTCAATTATCCAAGTATTAGAGCCAGTACCTGAAATAGAGTCAGAAACACGCAAATTTGCAGAAGCAGCAGCAGCACCAACAATGGAATTATCACCCATGATTGTAGCAGAAACTCAACAAATCACGCAGAGTATACAACAGAACACAGCACATACACAAATATGGCAGATGCACGAAGACAACAGAGGCACACAGTAAAGGCACGAACACGACAGAGCACAAGGCACAAACACAGTAGAGGCAGATGCATGAACACAGTAGAGGCACGAACACGACAGAGCACACAGCGGAACACGGCAAAGGCACAGACACAAGAACCCTAAAAGAAATTAGGGCACACAGTAGAACACGGGTGGGCACAACACACACAGGTCACTAGAAAGTCGGCTCTGATACCAAGTCAAACAATATGGTAGAATATTTTCAGATATATTTCATTCTCCGAAAGGAGGTATTTATAATACAAGGTTATAAATCCTAGTAGGGTCAAACTGGGAAAATAAGTGGAATCCTAATTACATAATATCTATATAAAAGGAAATAAATAAAATAATATCCTAATAGAATAGGATATCTCTCGCTAACACAACTATCTTCCAATAAAAGGACTTTATACTCGATCAACACTTGATTGATCCCGTTGAAAACTCAATTATTTCTCAATGTATTAGGATATCTAGTTGACAACTCCTCCGTTATCTTTTAATGTTATTACTTGGCCAACACTTGATATCAATTCCTAGTTGCTAGGGTTGTTTTTCTCTTTACCATTCTGTTAGTTTACTAGTTTTATCAATTTAATTATCTGTTGCTTTCCTTTAAACTCTTGCTGTAATGGATTGAATCGCGAAATCTGCAATTCTAAATCATGTTTTCTGATTACATTTAATTTTATAAAGTATTCATTTATCATATAGGAAAGCTAGCCTGATCTAGGGTTTTCTGGCACAATCTTGGTCGTATTAGTATGATCTTGATGTTTCTTGCCCGATCTTGGGCATGTTTCTTGGGCCTTAAGTAAACTCTCTTTTCAGTTGGATCCAACATATGAGAGGATAAAATACTATTCACATAGTGTGCTTGGTCCTACTTCTCCTCATGGGTTGAATAGTTATCCTAATATATCATTGTATAAATACAACAATGTAATCATTCTTCAATTCAATGAGATATTGTATTCTTCATTTTTTTGTTCTCTAGTTTATTAGGTAATAAATCAATAGCATTTTACTGTACTAATATATATTATTTGTCAATGTTAAATGCAGTGGACCGTATGAATACACATAATTTTTTTTTTTATATAAGCGATATTCTACTTTAATCTAATCTAAACAACAAAAAGGAGGATTTGAACTCGAGTGTAGAGGGGAGTGGGATGTCGTGCTTTCATTTTTCTAATGAGTTTGTCGTTACATTTTCTTTGAACATGTTGTTGTCTAGGTAGGTGAAAGGAAATTTGTAATTTAAGCATTAATGGACCAACATGCTACTCAAAACTAGTACTACGAGAAGAAAGATTGTAAAATTGAGGAGAATGAAATCCCAAATAGCAAGTTCAAAATTTTATTAATTAGCTAGTAAACTACAACATTTCCAAGATTATCCAACTTTCTCATTCGTTCCAATTAAGTCGTTCCTCACATTTCGACCGTCAATTTAATTTTTACTTACCAAGGATGGGAGATGTCATGAATCGAGGAACATAAATGGGATAATTAAGGTATGAGAATCAGATCAATTACTCCCTCCTAGTTGATTCCATTCCCGATTTTGAAGGTATTCGATTATGGATTTTAGGGCATGTTTACGTATCAGTAATGGGTATGGGAGGAAAGGGAATAATTTCCATTCCTAACTTCCCCTGCGTTTACTTGCAATCAGGAATGAAAAAATAAGTGGGCCCCACCTCAAAATCCGTAATCACATCCCCTCAAAACTGGGTATCAGATCACCTAGGGGGGAGTAGTCAATACGATTCCCATTCCTGTTTTCTCTTAATAACTTCCAAAAATACCTTTACTACTTTACCATAATTCCAAAACACCCCAAACCCTAAAAAAAAAAAAAAATACTCACGCCAAGAAGTTCCAAGACGCTCCAACTTCTTTTTCACGTTATCGTTGCAGACACAACCTCCCATAAGCAGCAGCAACGCCTTGTGCTATGTAAATCATTTTATCTTTTGTCTTCACATTCATCACAAAACATAGTACGGTCATGGATAAAGACTTTTGTGGAGATTATATATCTCTTTTTTCGTTTGAATTTGGCTCTTGACAAAGGTGTTATTAACATTATCATTGAACTGGCCTCTTGTTGTTCATCTTGTTCAACATATTGATTCCTCATGTTTACACCGCCTTACTAGTTTGCTACCGGATTAGTTTGGTCTCCTTAGCCAATTTGAGAATTATATATGTGCTGTGGTTAAAATGTGTAGGGCATTTTAGTAATCAAATTAATTTGGATTTTGATTCATGAAAATTAGTAAACAATAACAATGGGAATCAACCCCATTCCTTTGCTAATTCCATATGTTTAGTAAACAGCTTAATGGGAATGATTCTTCCCATACCGATTCAGTAGTTCCTCGATTCCTAAATTATCTGATTCCTTACTTTCTCCATTACTGATACGTAAACATGCCCTTAACGTGGAATCCACATAATTTTTTATTCCTTATGTGTTAGTAAACGCAGGGGAAGTCAGGAATTGGAATCATTCCATGTGTTAGTAAACACATAAAAAGTATGAATTTGAGTAATTCCAATATCCATTCTTTATAAGTAAACATGGCATAAGGGTTAAAGAACTTCATTTCAACTAAAATATTAATAAATAATTTAAAATTAAAGTAAAATTTTGTAAAATTTAAATTTTGAAAAAATTGAAAAAAAAACCCAAACCATAAAATAATGAAAATATTTGTTAACAACCTAAAGCGAAACTTTTCCATTCCAATAAAATTTTAAAAATTTAAAACACAAAACTAAAATAAATAAAAAACAAAAAAGCAAACCCAGCACCCATCAACGACCCACCACACCACCCCTACCTTCCTCCCTGGTCCCTGCCATCAGCATTAGGCATTGCTGGTGAGCAAAAATACTCCCCATTTTTCTACGATGAGCCATTTAAAAAAAACAGGGAACTTCAATTACATGTCTGGTTAATATCTTCATGTTGGAGAAAATGAGGAAAAAAAAAACCTCTACTCAATTTTCAAATTAATACAATCTATAGAGAAATATTTTTACTTTATCTATTAATATAATATTATGAAGAGAATACTATTTCTCAACCATTTTTGCAAAGTTTCAAATATATTAAATGAAAAAACCTTAATATATTAAGGGTACAACAATAATTCACAATTGATTTAACAAAAGCATATAATTCACCCAAATTTTCTCTCACTACTTTATTTTTCCTCTGTATTATTGTCTCATTTATCCAGCAATAACTGCCTCCACATGCATAGCTCATGTGTAGATTGCTAGCAACAATATGAAACGTTGACTAAGCATATGGGGTTATAGGATCTGATGCATGTTAGAGACACGTGTTACAAATAATCCGAAAAGAATATAGATGAGATGAGTAGGGATATTATTACTAGCATCGAAGAAACGTTTGGTTATACTTATCATGAAAATATGAAGGAGAAGAAGAAGAAACGGAGGAGGCTTCTCAACCCCTTCCATGGTGTTGAGTCTGTTGACCAGTTGATTATGTTTGATCCAATCCAAGCTATACATATATATTTGAGTTGCATTTCTTGTTACCCAGATTTGGAGGGATTATTGCCTGCGCTGGTTCGTTTCATAGTCAAAAGTTGTGTGGTTGTAAGGTTTCCTCCACTTGACTGGCCTGGTCTAGTCTTCTCTTCCCTTGGCCCCAGCCATTTGTTTCTCTACACACACACAAAATCCAACCCCACATTATAGAGTTTCTATAATGTGCATGTGAACGACTTTCCTATTTAACATCACAATATAATAATTACATTTCATTAAAACATGTTGTTGCCTAGGTGAAAGGAAATTTGTAATTGAAGCATTATTGGACCAACATGCTATTCATAAACAAGTACTATAAGATTATTTTTTTTTTGTAAATTTGATGAAAAGAAGACCAAGAAATTTAGTGAAAAAGAATTCATCAACAATATCTAGAAATTCAATAACTCAAACATCAAAACAATAGAGTAATCATGTTTAGGGCTTCAACTTAAGCCCTAGCTATTGAGTTTAGTTCCTCATGTTCATAGTAAATACAACTTGAAATAAAACTAGAAAGAAGTTACAGATTTTGTGGAGGTAAAAGCACAAAAGCCTTCAATGGTGGAAAGGTTTCTTCTCGTCTTGGTTGCTGCTGCTCCTTGCTCTCCTTTCTTTCACTTGTTTCATAAATTGCAAAGTGTACCAGTCTCACCCTTGGCCAGCCGATGCCTTTCCCCTTGCTTGGCTGCCTTCTCTCTCTTGCCAACTCATTATTCTTCAATATTAAACTCCACCTTTTACCCAAAGTCTTTGGCACATGCTCCACTTGTCTCCATTTTCATCATTTCATTTTGGTTTTAATACATAGAGAGATTCTAATTTATTAACAATCTAAAATCAAATCTCTACAATGCAATTAATTGTTACCAAGAGGTGTGGTAACAATTAGAAATGGAGATGATACCAAAAGGGGGGTAAAAGTGACCCAAAACAGACTTTCAGAGTTAGTTTAAATACTTGATCGGTTGGGGAGGTTATACTTGTACAATGGAGCTAAATTTCGGATGTGTTGTAGTCGACACCCATTGGAACAAGTTTCATGAAGAACTATACCGCATCTGAGCAATAGAACATGGTGATCCAAAGCCAAGAAGTTGACCTACGAAAATGAGCAAAACCAGAATTTATATTCAATAATGCACTTTTAGCTCACATTCATACCAATCAATGTAAAATCTTTGAAAAACACCAAAAGGAAGTAAAATGCTATGAAATGTCAAGAACAAACTCAAAATATTGGGTGAATAACATGATAAATCATGTGTAAAAATGAACCCAACATAAATATAAGCCACCTTTGATGATATAAACTTAAGAGCTTAAATAGAGGGGTTTACCTCAGTGGTAAGGTACCTCCCCCCGTCACCAGTTCGAATCTTGGGAAAAGTGCTCCCCCTCCACAATTGCTGTAAATAAGAAAATAAAAAAACTTAATAGCTTAATCTCAATCCCAAAAAACGTTGAAATTTGCAAACAGTTTAATTTATTGCCCACTCCATGTCAATCTCAAAAATGAAACACAAGTTTCTGAAGTCCCTCTTAAAAAACATAGAAAAACTCCTACTAGTTTCACACTTCTCTTCTATTTTTGTAGCCCCATTAGCCTGTTGATCATGGTCAACATACCAAATGGTTCGGGAAGGCAAGGCATGGTCTAAGTTGATAGCTTTTGTGCCACATAAAGCATTGTAGGTCGAGACCCAGGACGCGTACGTATACAAGCCAAGGCTAAACTCATCACAAGCACCACTGCCTTTGCCAATTCATCGCTTGGAGGCTCCAGCCTTTGGTCCCACAAATCTTTCAAAAGAAATTCTGCATTGTCCTTAGTTGATTTTGATGATTCTGATAGCTGGGATTCTAGCATATCCCCTGGGTGTCTCCCCATCATAACTTCCAGTGCCACCACTCCAAAGCTATATACATCACACTTATCGGTTACCCTCATAGTGAATGCAAGCTCTGCACATCAAGAAAAACAAACCAAGTTGCCTCAAAACATATCTCAGTCACCGAAACATTATCAAATAATGCACAACATTAAATTGGTAAGTTACCTGGTGCCATGTAGCCAAATGAGCCAACAATATGGGTCCAATTGGATGAATTGGCACTAATTAGTCTTGCTGTTCCGAAATCTGAAAGTCGGGGTTCGAAATTTGAATCGAGCAAGACATTGTTGACAGTTACATCACGGTGCACTATTGGTGGAGAGCAGTCATGGTGCAAGTAAGAGAGTGCATGAGCTAGTCCTTGCACAATTTTGAGCCTTGTAGCCCAACCAAGTTCAGTTACCCCTTCAATTCCATACAATGCTTTTCCCAAGCTGCCCCTCTCTAAATATTCATAGAGCAAGAAGACGCAGCCCCTCCTTGAACAGAACCCATATAGCCTTATTATGTTCCGGTGCCGGAGATTTGTCAACGTTCGGATTTCATTCTCGAAACTTTGGAGATTGATTGCTGGAATGTCATTAGAGTCGCACATGTTAAGCCTTTTAACTGCAACAACTTGGCTTGATGGTAACTCCGCCTTGTATACCTTTCCAAATCCTCCTTTTCCGATGCAATACTTGTCATGAAAATCCTCTATTGCCTTCACAACTTCTCCAAACGTAAATTTTACTTTTTCTTGCAGTATCATTGACTCAAAAGTCTCAAAGTTATGAGAAATTTTGATTTCCTCAATAAAAAGCTTGGGATTCTTACGCAACATAAGAATCATAGCAATTGTAATTGCAACAAATGATAAACCACAAACAGGTAAAAGTACACCAATTAGAATTTTTTTCTTTTTGGAAAGTCTGCTGGAAGGATTGCATTCACTTGGTCCATGCAGATGACCAAACATAGCAGAGTTTCCAGCGAAGGCATTAGCCGGTGCATTTTCAAAATGACACCAAATTGGGATTGGCCCTGTCAAGTTGTTGTAAGAAAAGTCATAGCTATCTAGACTAAGAATTTTGAAAAATGCTGATGGAATTTCCCCTGATAAATGGTTGTGTGAGACATTGAAAACCTTTAAGCTTGTGAGCTTTCCCAAGCTTGAAGGTATTGCGCCCGAGAGTGAATTGCTGCTGAGATCCAAGTGGTAAAAATAAGATAAGGACGCCACGCCTGTGAATTTGTCAAATGTGCCAAGCTCAGGTGGTATTTCTCCTGTCAAATTGTTATTTGACAAATCAAGGACCTCAAGCCGAGTCAATTTGCCAATATCTTCAGGAATAGCACCACCGAAGTTGTTTTGTGCTAAATGAAGGTGTTTAAGCTTGGGAAAGTTTGATGGCAGTGGTCCTTGGAATTGGTTAATGGTGAGATTGAGATATTCAAGTTTGCCCAGATTTGTAAATACATGTTCTGGTATTTGGCCGGTAAAGAAATTTCCAGACAAGTCAAGGAACGTCAAGTTTCGGCATTCAGATATAAATTTTGGGAATTCTAAAGAGAAATGGTTGCCAGAAAGATCAAGGTAAGTCAACGAAGGCATGCCTGAAAATTCAGACCAGTCAGGAGTTTCTAAGTAGTTTGCTCCAAGAATAAAAAACTGTACCTTTTGGAGACTGCTCAGCTGATATGGAATTAGACCAGTGAGATTGTTGTTGAAGAAACTAAAATACTGAAGCTCAGTCAACATGCCTATCTGCGCAGGTATTTCTTGATTGAATAAGTTGTTGCCCAAGTCCAAAGTTGTGAGCTTGGAGAGGTTGCCAATGGCGGATGGTATAGGCCCTGTGAAATTGTTGCCATTGAGGTTGAATTGGGTGAGATTGAGGAATGGGGTGAAGTGGAAATGGGTTAGTGTTGCAGTGATGTTGAAGTTGGAGAGGTCAACTTGGGAAATTGTTTTGGTGTTGTGGTCACAGGCAATGGCAGTCCAATTGCAAAGGTTGTTGAGGTCTGTGAGGGACCAAGAATTGAGAGAAGGTGGTGAAGAAACAAAGTTGTTCTTCCAGCGTATGAGAGCTTCTGCCTGTGTTCTTGGTGATGAGGCGGCGTTCAATGGAAGCAAGAAAAGCAAGGAAATATGAAGGAGAAGAAGAAAAAGAGAAGGCTTCTGAACTCCTTTCATGGTGCTCTCAGTCGACTATGTTTGATATTTGAGTTGCATTTCTTGTTTCATAATTGAGATATTATTATGATAATGAAAAATTGTGTGGTTCCAAATGTTTCCTCAACTTGACTGGCAAGGTCTTAGTCTTCCCTTGGCCCCTATTTTCCGTTTGAAATGTCTGTTTACATTTATTTCACAAAAAAAGAAAAAAAAGAAAAAAATAGATGGTTCTATAGGCACGCTTCTTGACAAAAGTGCATCATACTGACTAGATGATTAGGCCTCCCAGATGCTTCATTTACATGAACAATTAATTAATCAACTAGTTAATCAAAACATCCCCAACGTGCCTAACAAATGGAATGGGGAAATCTATCATATCCCCACAAAACTTATGGAAAGAAGAGAGGTGGCAAAGAGCATTACCTATTTAGTACCCACACCATAACATTAGGGTTTTTAAAAATAAAAAAAATACTCAACTTCTGGGTGCCTTGGATTTGAAGGTTTTTGGAGGAAGCCTTTGCAGAGACCCAAACAAATTTGCGATTCGGAATCCATCCAAAGGTGAGATTTTGAGGATGACAGTTTTCACAGCAAAGGGGAAGAAGCAAGCACTTGGTGGCCCGTTGCTTCTCGCCAAATAGATCCGTTGGCTCCCGCATTTTTCTTAGGACATTGGGCTAGAGTGGGCTAGTTCAACACTCGTTATCTGGGCCTTCTGTAGGCCCAACCCATCCCTCCATGCTAGGAATTCTAGCTCTATCACTGATGATGATACTCACTTGTTAAAATATGAATGGACAACAAAGTAATGTCATAGACTTGTAAATTGTAATAAGTTGCTTCACACACTTTAGCTACTTAATGTTTGTTTAACTTGATAAGCCTAATAATGAGTAATAGTAATTCCACTTAACTGGCTGCTCTGCCTTTTACGCTTTAAAATGAGTTTTTATCAAATATAGCCAAGCCTCCAAATTTATAAATGTCAATTTTTAAAAAAACTTTCAAATATAGCCAAAAACTCACTTGAGTCAATTTGGGTGAGTTTTTGGCTATATTTGAAAGTTTTTTTTAAAAAAATTGACATTTATGAATTTGGGGGCTAAATTTGTGCTAAATTTGATAAAAACTCCTTTAAAAGAGTTATGTAAGCCAAAGCTTGCAAAAATACTGTCATTTTATTTAGGGTATACTAGTGATTTACCTCCTAAACTTGTACCTAACTTTCGATTTGCCCCCTATCCTTTTTTTTTATTATAGAAAATTAAGAATATAATATGAACTCTTTTTTTCCGCCAATTTCCCCCCTACCGTCTAAATCTGCAACATTTCATCCGATTTGCCGTTAAATATGAGGGTAAAGTGGTCATTTTGTATGTTAAAAATAAATAAAGAATAAAAAATAAAATAAAAAACAGAAAATTGAAATAAACTCTCTCTCTCTCTCTCTCTCTCTCTCTTTGCCCAAAGAGAGGGGGGGGGGGGGGGTGACCTGGACTCGGGGGGTAAAAAAACTAGAAGGAAGGAGGTGAGGGCAGGGGTCTGTGAGGTGGGGGATTGGTTTGGGAGTGAAGGGTGGTGGTCATAGGGGAATTGGAGGAGAAGAAAAACCCGGAGGAGAGAGGGGTGGGCTGGGTTCGAGGGATGAAAATATAGAAGGGGGAGGTGGGGTGAAGGGTCTGTGGGAGTGGGGGATTGGGTTGGGAGTAAAGGATGGTGGTCATGGGGGAATGGGAGGAGGAAAGGAGGAGATGGAAGGGGTTGGCATTAGGTTTACTCTTTTTCTTCAATTTTTTTCAAAAATATAGAAGGGGGAGATGGGGATTTAGTCAGGAATAATTTTTTAAAATGATTTAATAGAAAATTGGATGAAATGTTGAGGATTTAGACAGTAGGGGGAAATTGGCGAAAAAAAGAAGTTCATATCCTTAATTTTCTATAAATAAAAAAAAGGATAGGGGCCAAATCGAAAGTTAGGTACAAGTTCAGGGGGTAAATCACTAGTATACTCTTTTATTTAGGAAGTGCTTCCCAGTGGCTTCTTTTATGCTAATAATTTTTTGGACGGTTACCTTTTCAAAGCCAAAAACATGTGACGGTGAAACCGAGTCCAAATTGTTAAGTGAGTTTTCACATGTGAAATCCAGTCCCAAACGGGTTATAAGCCAAAATTGTGCGTGTGAAACAAATTAATGGGAGAGTCCAAGTGAGATGTGTAACTCGTGCTTCTTCTCTATATAAGGAAGCATGCATGCATCTAAGAAATGAACCATCCACGACAACAATTCGCAAACCTTATGTCATAAGTTGACAAACTCAAATCAGATCCAACACTAAAGCAAATGCAAGTCCAAACCATGCCAATGATTCAGAAACCTCTTTCCCTCCTCTTTCACATTTTCCTCTTTTCCTCATTGCCATTGATCACAACCACATCATCATCTCCAACACCAAGAGCACAGGCAGAGGCCCTGAGGGTTCATGGAAGAGAAGCTTTTCTTCTTCTTCTTCTTCTTCTCCACCACCTTCACTTCTCCATTCATGGTCCCTCACTAACATCAACAACCTTTGCAACTGGACCGGCGTTGCGTGCGGCAATCACACCACCAAAACCAGAACAGTCTCCAAAATAGACCTCTCCAACATGAACATCACTGGAACATTAAGCTGATTCGACTTCATCCGGTTTCCCAATCTCACTCACTTCAACCTCTTCAGCAACAATTTCAGTGGATAAATTCCATCTGCCATTGGCAACCTCACCAGCCTCACATTCTTGGACTTGGACAACAACGTTTTTGATCAAGAAATACCATCTGAGAGGGGCAGGCTAGCAGAGCTGCTGTACTTGAGTTTCCACAACAACAGTCTCTATGGTGCCATCCCTTATCAACTAAGCCATCTCCAAAAGGTATGGTACTTGGACCTTGTTGGAGTTTTTACAGAGTAGAAGGTTTGCTTGCACAGAAAGTTTATGAGAGAATGTTTCAGAGAGAAAAGAGAGAGACGTTGAGAGAGAGAGAGAGAGAGAGAATCTGTTAGGCAATGATTGTAATCATGCACACACACTCTTTGTGATCTCATTCCACTACCAATATATATATCTTTCAACCAATACAAAAATGACTCAGCCAATACACAATCGTACCAGCCTGTGAGCTGTACACTTGGCATGAATCTGGACATGTAAGTCTAACAAAATGTGATAGCATATGAGCCATACACCTGTCTAACTAACAATTTAAACCTGGAAACAATTTATACTTCAACAGACCTTGCATCAAACATCTTTATGTCTCCTGATTGGTCCAAGTTTTTTGGCATGCCTTCATTGACCTACCTTGATATTCATGATAATACTCCTCTAAATTCAAGTTTCCTAGATTTCATATCCCACTGCTGGAACTTGACATTCCTTGACTTGTCTCAGACTAATATGACTGGCCAAATACCAGAAGCAGTATGTAACAATCTGGCCAAACTTGAATATCTCAATCTCACTAAAAACCTATTCCAAGGACCCTTCCCAAAAAACTTTTCCAAACTTTCCAAGCTCAAACACCTTCGTGCACAAGGGAACAAGTTCAGTGGCCCAATTCCTGAAGATATCGGTTCGATATCTGGTCTTCAGCATATCGACCTGTTTCAAAATTCCCTTGAAGGGAAAATTCCATCCTCTATATAGGCCAACTCAGGGAGCTTCAGTACCTTGATCTTCACATGAATTCCTTAGACTCTTCAATCCCATCTGAGCTTCGTCTTTGTACCAACCTCTCCTACTTGGACCTGACTTCCAATCACCTCGAAGGAAAAATTCCACCTTCTATAGGCCAACTCTGAGAGCTCCAGCACCTTGATCTTCGAAACAATTCCTTAAACTCTTCAACTCTTCAATCCCTTATGAACTTGGTTTTTGTACCAACCTCACCCACTTGGACCTGACTGCCAATCACCGTGAAGGGAAAATTCCATCTTCTATAGGCCAACTCAGAGAGCTCAGGTACCTTGATCTTCGAAACAATTCCTTAAACTCTTCAATCCCTCTGAGATTGGTAACTTGAAAGATTTGACAGGATTGGCTCTTTCAGGAAACCAACTCTCAGGGCCAATTCCTATGACACTGTGGAACCTCACAAATATTAAGACAGTCACCCTTTACTCCAACAATCTCACTGGCATGATTCCACCAGAGATTGAAAATATGATATAACTGGAGGAATTTAATGCAAACACTAACCACCTGTATGGAGAGTTGCCAGGCACCATTTCTCAGCTTACTAAATTAAAGTCATTCTCTGTGTTCACCAATAATTTTTCGGGCAGCATTCCGAGGAATTTTGGCAAGTACAGCCCTAATTTGAGCATTCTGCGCCTTTCGCACAACAGCTTTACAGGAGAGCTGCCACCAGAATTGTGTAGCGGTTCTTCTCGGAAGAATTCTCTATAGCTGGTAACAACTTCTCTGGGTCATTGCCAAAGTGCTTGAGAAATTGTTCAAAACTACAAACAGTTGCTGTTGATCACAACCAATTCACGGGAAGCATTACAAAATCATTTGGTATTCATCCTAATCATAACTCTGTTTTTTCAGCAATAATCAATTAGGCCTACTGTACAAGCTCAATTTGAGCAAGAATCATTTGACAGGAGACATCCCCAAGAGTCTAAGCAATTTGGCTAATCTCCGGGAACTTGATTTATCCAAAAACAATTTGTCAGGAAACATCCCCACAGAGCTTGGTAAGTTTGACAGGTTGTCAACTTTAAATCTGAGCCACAGCATTTTATTTGGTCAAATACCACCAGAGCTTGGTAATTTGCCCTTGCAGTACTTGTTGGACCTCAGCAGCAATTCACTCTCAGAACCGCTTCCTGCAAAACTGGCTAAGCTAAAACATCTGCAGATTCTTAATGTCTCACATAACCATCTCTCAGGGAGCATCCCAGAAACATTTTCCCAAATGGGTATTCTAGGTGGCATTGATTTCTCTTACAATAACTTGACTGGTCCAATCCCAACTGGTGGTGCTTTTCGAAAAGTGCCTGCAAATGCCTTTGTGGGAAATGATGGTTTATGTGGAGATACAGAGGGACTAACTCCATGCAACTCAAATCGCGGAAAGTCCAACAAGATTAACAAGGTTCATCTTGGACTCCTGGTTTCCGGTACTATAATATTTGCGGTTGCAACTACAAGTGCTGCTGTAGTTCTAAATTTCTACCGCAATTTGAAACCAAAGGAAACTGAAAGTCCTAGGATGTCTGAGAGTTTTGATTCAGGGATATGGGCAAGATACGGAAAATTCAAAATTGGTGCAATTGTGAAGGCAACAGAGAACTTTGATGAGAAGTACCACATTGGAAAAGGAGGATTTGGGAGTGTCTACAAGGCTGTGTTGGGCACGGGAAAAGTGGTTGCAGTTAAGAAGCTGAACATTTCAGACTCTAGTGATATTCCAGAGATAAGTCGCCACAGTTTTGAGAATGAGATACGAACCTTGACAGAAGTGAGGCACAGAAACATAATAAAGGTTAATGGGTTCTGTTCATGGAGGGAGTGCTTGTACTTGGTGTATGAATATGCATAGAGAGGTAGCTTGAGAAAAGTATTGTATGGGACAGGGTTTAGGGTTTAGCTCATGCAATTTCTTACTTGCACAATGACTGCTCTCCTCCAATTGTTAAGCAGAACTTGGATGGAGCACAAGGGTGAAAATTGTGCAAGGGCTAGCTCATGCAATTTCTTACTTGCACAATGACTGCTCTCCTCCAATTGTTCACAGGGACATAACTTTGAACAACGCATTACTTGAGAAGGGTTTCGTGCCACGGTTATCGGATTTTGGAACTGCAAGGTTGTTGAGCACAGATTCATCAAATTGAACTTCTGTAGCTGGATCTTACGGCTACATGGCTCCAGGTAAAATCCAATAAACTAATATTCAATTTATACATGACTTATATTGACACATTGTTTGTGATAGAAAAATGTTGGTTGATTTTGTTGCTTTGATGTGCATGTAGAGCTAGCTTTCACAATGCGTGTGACGAATAAGTGTGATGTGTATAGCTTTGGAGTGGTGGTATTAGAAATAATGATGGGAAGGCATCTTGGGGAGCTTTTAGCTTCTCTATCAGTCTCATTACCAGAAAATGCAGAATTGCTTTTGAAGGATTTATTAGACCAACGGCTAAGGCCTCCTCCTGGTCAGTCAGCAGCAGCAGTGGCTTCTATGGTAACCATGGCTTTGGCCTGTACGCGCAATAATGCAGAGTCAAGACCGACCATGGATTTTGTGGCAAAAGAACTTTCATCAGCCAGGACCCAGGCTAACCTCTGGATACCATTTGGCATGATCACCATCAACAAGAGGTCCACGCATATATGAATACTAATCGTTTATGTACCGATGCAATGTTAAGGGTTGTAGCTCTATCCTGTCAACGTGAACGGTTGTAAACGTTGATTTATAACAATTATTTTTGTGTATGTGACGACTCGTGTTACTAATATTCACGAATCAATTACTCGTGTAATCCAACCAGATTATGTTAAAACTTCTATGTTATGCATTTGATTATTTTTTCAACTACCAACAAAAGTAACACTTCCGACCTACTAACAACCGAAGTGTTGTCCAGAAAGAAAAGAACCAAAAACTAGTTAGCAACCACAAAACTGTTGTGGCCTAAAAAGAAACTGGCCCCTTAAATTGCATGAAAGAATGTTAAATTTTTTAATTAATTCGGTATAAGTCTAATTCTTATGACAGAATTTGGATGCAATCCACACACTTGTTGTTGGTAATTCAAGTCCTCTGACTTTTGTGCCACATAGGATTACTTACCTTTTTTAAATTTCTGAGGTTTTTATTTTATTTTCTTAATTTTTTAATTTAGGTTGTGCTTCCAAATTTGCCCCTAAGATATGAATGAGGTAACCTTAAAAACATCAAAATCGCAAAAATCACGTTAAACAATCCTCATACGGCAAGAACAAAAAAAAAAAAATGCAAAATTCATATCTTCCACAATCAATTATGTACCTACAGCACCTATCGTATAAGTAAATGCCGACACTGTACCTATATCACATGTATATGCCAAACAGTTACCTGTGCCATAGGTACACACTCAAGAGGTTACCAGTCGATTAGTTTTAAGTGAAGTGCCATTTCAAGTCACAAAGTGATAGTTCTTAGCAATGACAGATTGTGGTAGAAAAACTATAGCATAGGTACAATTTCAGAGATTACGGGTTCTAGTTGAGGAAAACCCAGTTATGATATTTGTCTATTAGAGATTCATAAGCCATCAAATAAAGTTGGATGAGCAATAAACCCTTGATGCATTCAAATCCCAATTTATCTGCTCTGGGTTGTAGCTATGGGACGTGGCCCTGACGTTGCTCACAATTTGGCCACTAGCACCACCCAAAATCACAACAACACAAATCAGTAACAACACCACCATTAACATTAACTTCCCCATTTTCATTAGCTCTCTATTTCTCTCTCTAATATATTTCGTGGGATGTGATGTTCATGTTCTGCAACGTACCTATAGCATAGGTACAGTTTCAGAAGATTACCTATACAACGGGTTCTAGTTGAGGAAAACCCATTTATGATATTTCTCTATTAGAGATTCATAAGCCAGAAAATAAAGTTGGATATGCCAGAACAAATTTGCAGCAAAACCACTCACCAATGATCGAGGAAAGCAACAACAAATAAACTCTCGGAAAGCATCAGGAACAAACCGTAACAAAAAGTATGAACGTATGCTGAATGAGAGAATTTACTTGGGATATAGGAACTTCAACTGATGATAATCCAAAAAATTCGGGTTATTCCATATGTAATAGTGAATAAAAAGTAGGAACCCAAAAATCTTCCCATTAAGGAACCAAAAAATCAATGAAAATTGGCAAAGACAATGCATGACTTTTGGGATTTCTGCAATTTGGGGCATGTTAGATATGCGATTTGGATCTACCTCCTTTACTTTCCATTTGTATATAATGGCAGGAGTTGTAAATACATTAAAATTGGTGGGCATACTATTTGCTTAGGAGGTTGCACAACTGGGCTTTAGGACTGGAATTAATAGGTAACAATTATATTGTTATGCAATCAAACTGTATAGCTGAAATTGGATCCATATTTAAGAGCCCCTAAAAATTTCCAACAAGGTGATAGATTGCTGAAAAAAGTGTAGGGTAGGGTCTAATATCCGTCTGTGTAGACAAACGTGAATTGAAAGTGTAGTTCGAAGATGAGCAAAGTCTCTTATGTATGTATTTTTCTGTGAGACTCAAAAGGAATTCGTCTTCATTATCACGCCATCTTTCAAAATTAGCCTTACCTACCATAATAACAGAAAAGAGAAGCAGAAAAATATTACAATTTCGATTAAAATTTCGACTAATTGTCCTGCAAAATAAGAAAAATGTTGAAATTTCGACATTGAAATCACCGCAAGAAATACCAAAGAAATACAGGGAGCATTGCAAGTACGTATCAAAACCACACCTGTGAAGGCTTTTGCTATGGTACAATTACAATATTTCTTAACCAAAGTCCTTTTAAAATTGGAATAATTAAAACTTAAACGGCAGATATTGCCATGTTCAACATAATATTAAGCTGAGCAACAGCAGGCAAACATCTTGAATCTTCATTTTCAATTTCGCATTTCTCTCCACAGCACAGAATGATACTCACGATTAGCACGTGAGGAGAGAGATGGAGAGAGCAGGCAAGTGTTTTTTCGCATAGCCTGGTACCACTACTAAGTTGGTGAAAGTTTTAATATTATTTGATGCATTTAATTAAGGGGCCTGGTTCCCTTCCTGGAACCTACGTAGGGTAAACTTCTTTTGCTGCTGAAAAATACATTCAACTGTTGAATGTTGAATGTTGAATGTATTTTTCATATCGAATTATATATATGTACTGCTGGCATGGTATAAATTAAACTAGTTTTAGTATGAGAATTCTTTTCAAGACAGTGAGTAGTTTTCATTTTATTACGAAAGAAAATAGGATACTTGAACTTTGGTGACCATAGAAAATCAGTACTTTTTCAGAAAAGAAAACAATCTTTCGATTTCTTACTATGTAGCATGTAAATAATGGAGATATTTAGTCATTTACCCATTCTTAGCACTAATAATATAAATAAACCCTATACCATTTATTTTCTATATAAAAAAAACCCAAAAAATAACAGCTAGCCTTATTGAATTTAATTTTGATTATTAAATTACTTTGATGCCATATTGAGTGTCTTGGGTATTTTTATGAGGTTTTGGGGTTGGGATTGTTTTAAGAAATTGATGGCAGTTTTGTAATTTGTAAGAAGTTAAAAACTTCTTTGTTATGTTGTAAATAGGTTTTTGATGTATTTCTAAAGTTCATTTCATATAGGGTTTTTTTTTTAAATTTGGGCCCCTATATTGGGTATAATAGTGAATCTCCCAAAATAATATTCATATCTAGCCAAATTTATCGCTTGCATAAATTATAACGTAATTATCCCTCGCATAAATTATAACTTAATCTATCTCTCGCATAAATTATTATAACTCGTTTGGGACTGCTTCTTTAAGAAGTACTTCTGCTCATAAACGCTTCTAACAAAAGCGCTTTTATTATAAAAATCTTGAATTTTCATAAAAAAATTAAAGTGCTTCGTGGAAAAGCACTTGGGAGTGCTTCCTGAAGAAGCAAATAGCAGGTGCTTCTCCAGGAAGTGCTTCTATGACCCAGAAGCGCTTCTAAACTTTTCTACCAAACACTGTCAAAAGCACTTTTAGTTATCAGAAAGCGCTTTTGGCCCTTCCAGAAGCACTCCCAAACAGGCCCTCGCATAACTTAAACTTAAAAGTAACATAAAGGCCGGTGTTTATCCCATATAACACAAACTTTCGCCCAAATGGAAGCGAATTGGTTTAGCACCGAGGCCGTGGTCGTAGAGAATATCTAGTTGGAGGTGCTGACTCTTCAATAGGGGCTGATTGTGGGGATCACGGCTGATGGTTGTAACACAAAGAGCTGGATGCGTGAGTTGGAAGCAATCCCTTCAATGCTCTGAATTAGACGCCAATCTTCATGAAGATATTCTCCATTGTAGAATAAGACTTGCTGGGATACTGTTATCCCTAGTAAACATTCAATCTGGTCCTTTATAGAGGCCACAATCCCAAACTTGCTAACTTCAATAACTTCGTCTTTATGCCCTTGACGTACCACAACCAATTTGTAGCAGTTCCTGAAAATATAATGAAATAAAACCTCAAAATAAGGATTTGAAAGGATTTTTTAAATTTATTTTTCATTTATTTAAAAAGGAAAAGAGCAATTAAGAACTGTTTTAGAATGTGTACAACCAGAAAAGAAAAAATAGACCTAGGGTATTTAATTTAAAATGCATCTTTTATCAACAAAACAAAAATCAATTGCGATACGATAAAGCACTGATGTATGCAATATAAAAGAATCACAATCCAAAGAGTACAAACAGGTCGATCAAAAACTCAAAAACACCATAAGAGTTTATTAATTCATATTATTTGAGCTTTACATCATATTATCAAGTGTTTTTATGTGCTGTTTCAGTTTCAGGTTTTTGGAAAAAAATATAAAGAATTAAACATTTATAACACAAATGAAAAATAATAATTAAAATTTGTGTAGGATGATGCATACCTGATTATCTTCTCCGTCCATACCCTTGCTACTTCCTCAAATTGAACTTCCTCGCCATCATCGGCTGCTACTCCCTGACCATGATAGTGATCCCTAACGTCGTTACCACCATTGACTGCTACCTGACCCCCAACAACCATTCTACCATAGTAAATAGCTGTGGTGACTGCAGCTTCATATTGAAGGTTGTTGTAATATGATGGTGATTCTTGTCCAGGTAAATGTCGTGGTGCTCCTCCTTGTTCATCCATTGTACGTAAAATCACAAACTATGAATATGAACTAAGAAAGAGAAAGAAGCAACAAGGAAAAAGAAGCGAAAATGGAGAAGATTATCAAGAAGCTTGATGTGTGCATGCACTATCTTAAACCTGGAACACAATGGGGGTAGAGAGAGGGGTATATATATAATAGCTCTGTGATCAAGTAAATCGCAATCTATTTCTTCTTTTTCCTTACGGTTTTGGGATAGTACGTAGCTCCTGACTTGCCCTTTTTGATATCCAAGTTTGTTTTGGGATATAGTAGGTCCTGAGACTTGCCCTTTTTTATATCAGTTTGGCTGCTTGGGATAGTATTATAGTCCCTCACTTGCCCTTTTGGATATCCAGTTTGGTTTGGGATAATAGCTAGGTCCTGACTTTGTCATCGTACCAGAAAAAGATTTGCCAAGAGCGATTCATAGAAGCCCAAATTTGTGCTGATCACCATATAGCCAAATAGTTGGTCCTCCAATTTGCCTTGGGCAATATATATATATGGACCTGTCTCATTGACCTCCTTCGGGAGCTGGTCTTATGGGATCGTGCAAAGTGTATGAAAACATAGGAATATGAGCAAAATGGGCTGCATGAAAGCCTTTTGCGTCGGAGCCAAATCAACTTGGGAGTTATTATACACTTGTACACGCATATTGTACATTTTCGAACTGTTGGTGGTGCTGCATAATACTCTTTTTTCTTCATCGGATTTTCCTCCCTGAAGATTCTTCTAGCAAGATTTTAATGAGGTCACGTTGTAGCACATCGGAGCCTAGGATTTCTAGTTGTATTGATGTTTGCTTCAGTTTTTTATTAAAGTTTTTCTTTGATGAAAACAAAAAAATGTTTTTGGATCTTTTGACCTAGACATGCATAATTGAGTTATTTTAGAGATCTTCCCTACTTGAATTTTGGACCATTGATCAGGATATTACATCTTTGTACCACAGGCATGGATCTAACTAATGTATAGACGCTATATTTTGTAGGCAATTTGGCCGGGATTCGCTGGGATACAAGGACCTCTCTATGCAAAAGCAATGTAGATGCAGTAAGGCAAATCCAACGTGGTTGTGTGAAGGAATAAACTTTCTCAAATGCAGGAATTAAACAAAAAAAATTTATTGATTAGTGAAGGAATAAACTCGTCATTACATTGGAACACCACATTAAGCATCTCAAAAAGTACATGATATATTTCTCAAACGCAGAATCCATATACATCCACTGTATTTTCCTTTACAAAAACCTTCATCCTAGGATTTTAGTCCACATGCTTGAATTCCACTGTCCTGAGGGCTGATATATATTTGTCTATTGGGCATTTTTTTAAATGCTCATTTGGAGTTTTTCAACTAGCATTAGTAATAAATGTTTTTATTCTCAAGGTTTTTCTTTTTTGAATTTGGAATACTTGTTTTTATCCATTTTGGCATAATTTGGATTACATAATTAGTAGGTTTTTTGTTAAATGGTACTATCGGCGTACCGAATTAATTTGAACCGAACAAGTGGTTAATCGATCTGAATGGTTAAAGGTTATAATGGTTGGTTAACGGAAGAGAAATTGGTCTACCGTCCTAAACCGATTCGTGCTCAGGCCTAATTAGCTGTAGTTGATCACATACCCATTTGTAAATTCTCATTTCTTTGATTCATAACTTCTCTCATTTCAAGTACATAAGTCACTACCAAAAAAAAAAAAAAAAAAAAACCTTTTTTGCAAAGGCAAAATGATGTCGGAAATACCAATTTTTCGTCGGAAAAACGTTTTTCCGAGGGCAAATGGCCATCGGACAGCGTCGGAAAAGTGATCATCGGAAAAGGTACATTTTCGACGAGCCGTTAGAAAAGTTTTTATTTCCGACCAGTCATGTGTGTTGTACATATTTGTGATGTCGTCGGAAACTAATTTGGCAAACAATGATAATTTAGTATTTCCAATATACCAACATTGTTGGAAATAATTCAAAATTAGTCGGAACTATTTCTTATGCGACGTGCTTTTGTTGTTTCCAACCACACTTTTCCGACAACAAATCTTGTTTGAAATACTATTTCCGAGGACATTTTTTATAGACATTTTCAATAGCAAAATTGCATCGGAAAATAGTTATTCTTTGTTGGAAATAATGAGTAGGATCTATTTATGAGCAAAATAAGTCGCTAGAAATGTTATTTACGACGGTGTGGACTGGTCGGAAATGTTATTTATTACGGTGTAGACTAGTAAAAAATAATGAAATGTGTCATTGGAAGTAGACAATTACGATGGAAATGTGGTGTCGTAAATAAAATCACTATTCTCATAAATGACTCGTAAGTTATATTTCCGATCAACATAGATTGTCGTAAAAGCTTTTTTTACGACGAACAAGGATGTCGAAAATGTAGTCAGACCTGTCGTAAATAGAATAATTATTCTCATAAATATAATATTTTCATAATAAAATATAAAACTAATATTTCCAATCATAAACTTTTTCATAAATATGTTTTTGTCATTCATTAATATAAAAACTAAACAATATTCATTTCATATCAACTCATATATATCTCCAACTTCAAAAATTTAAGTATAATTTCCATATCTGACAATTTAAATAAAATGTCGTTGGGAGATGATAAAATAACTAGTTGAGCTCCTCCTCGACGATAAACATCAGAACAGCTTCCAACATTGTCCTAGTAACAACAACAACAAAAATAATGAATTATAATAAGACCTGATAAAATTTGAAAATGGGAGTACCAAATACAATTAAGAAGTAATATATACATAACAAAAGCTATACCACATTAAGTGATTACCTTGCATTGGGAGCAGAATTTTGTGGGTTATTGTTAATCAACATTTGAACTTCTTGTTGCAAAGTGCTAACTTGACCTTTGACATCATTCAATTCCTCTTTCAAATGCTCATGATTTTCTTCCAACCACTGCGGCAGCAGCCACCATCCGGCGACGACCATTAGCACCCTCGGCTGGACTTGCAATGCTGCCCAGTTGCCAAAGCTCAACAAAAGCTACAATCCAACAGCCAAGCCAACGATGCGCACACACTAAAAAACGCAACAACAGCTACCGTAGTTGCCACCAGCAGTTGCTGCAGCTGCCACCGTCGCCCGTTGTAGATCGCTCCACTCGCTCCACGTTGTCGCAACAACAATTAGACGGGCCTACCCAGCTAGTCCTCGCTGCGAAGGAAAAAAATACATACAAAAACCAAGCGTGACCTACCTTGGTGTACATAGCAACTTCTCTCCTCAACAAGAAGAACACTCCCCCAAGATCTCTCTTACAAGCTGTTTGGGCCTAAATTTGGTGCGCCTAGTCCAAAGTCAAAAAGCCCACGTCCATTTTGACAACCACCAACAAAATCAGGCCAAGATCGTGTTTTCGAGCCCAACATAGGAAGCCTAGAAACTATTAAAAACCGCAAGGATGGCCTGGGCCTCGAAAGGAACCCAAATTGAGCTTGAACCAAAAATGGGCTTGGCAGGTTTTAAATTAAAGAAAGAAAAGAGAAGCCCAAGGGAGAAACATACCCACGTGACTTACCTGACTTTGAAAAGTTAAAAATTTCAACTAAAGTCACAAAGGGAAGTTACAGGAATTTATGAATACACGCTTGCAGAAAAATTTCTCCAGTCTTTTACAGGCAGAGAAAGATCAAAATCCTTCTTTATATATATATAAATATATATAGAAAATTTCGGCAGGCACTATTCTCAAAGGATACGTAGACTGTGTTTTCTAAAAAGAGAGATAAGCAGGAAACAAGGAGTTGCTGAAATGGAAAATCACACTCACCATCACAGTTTGAAAAGCAGTTAGATTGGAAAAAGGAGGTATGGCACCCCATCAAAATACAGGGAAGTGACTGTCTCAGGAAACGATCATTGAGGGCCTAACTGCCATAAATTGATAAAACTCCCTTTCTTTTTCTTTTAAAACTAAAAATCTTTTGAGATTGTTTGCCGCCCATTATTAAAAGAATTAAAACTCTCACTCCCAAAAAAAACATTTCTTATAAATACAAGAGAGAGTGAACAGAGGAAGGACAATCAAACAACCAAAAAAATCAGTCAAAAGACAAACACTCAAAATGATCACTTGATCCCAGAGAGCCTTTAAGCAAATTGAAACAACCAAAAGCTAGCTAAGCCACAAGAGAAACCAGCTACAAGTCGAAACTTCCAGATTTCAGACTTAGAAGAAAGTCAATTAAAACGAGATTTTCCTCGTTACAAATTTGGTTCAGCAAAGCTAAAGCAAGCAGAGTTTTGGGTTTTTTTTTCACAAATATGAAAACCTCAACAAATTTATGGAGAGCCTTGACTAAGCAGAACAGGTGCCACAGTACAGTTCCAGCTCAAGTCCAGCCACTTCTGCCCCTTTCAGACTGAAGAAATCCCAGTTCTGCCCGTTCAAAAGCCTTCCAGGGCTTGAAAAAGATTAAAGCTCTGCCAAACTCAAACTTTGGCATCGATTTGCAGCTGAAGCCTAGCAGTTGAAGTTGTTGAAAGTCCAGTCCAGCACAGGCATACCCAATCCAGCCCAGATCAGAAGCATCTACCCAGACAGAGATGGAAGCACAGCCCTCTTTTTGTCTTTTTGTAGCTAGTTTTTCGCTTTTGAGCTTTGTAAAAGAGAGTTCTGCCTGAAAACGATTCACTCTGTTATCATTTATTCTGGCCAGAACTACCAGTTTTGTACTGTGAAAAATTGTGAAGTCCTCACCAGTCTGAGGCAGGAAAAGAACTTACTTGGGAGATATTCCTCACCCGAATTCACAATCGCTTGTTAAAAAATCAGTAACTTGGGGCGCAAGTTATTTATTTTTAAAGAAGTCTGTTAGGATTTTCATTGCTAGTAGCGGCACGCTCGCACACTAAAGAAAGTTGACTTGTTGACCAGTCAATGGTTTTCAAGACAATGGGGAACTTTACCCTACCATCACGGGAGACAAATCAAAACGGGTGAACACAAGCTAGAAAGTAGAGGAAGATAAGTTTGCAATTTAAAGAAGAGCAAAGAGAAGCCTTGTATTTATAATAGTTGGGTATCCTTATCCAACAAGGAGTCACAAGCCAATTCCAAGAAGAAATCAAAGGCCTACTCCAACTAGGAGCCCAACTCACAAGTGGAAACCTGAACAAAGTTGGAAAGCCCGAAGAATATTTCACATCTCATCCCTACCACATACGTACGTGCCAAGAAGAAGGTGGGGGGGCATTTGTGGGAGCATATATTTTGGTGACCAATGAGTGGGTGACACGTGGAAAAGGGAAATTCCTTAGGTCAATTAATTATCCTAATTAAATCCTATTTAATTAGGGAAATTATAATTGATTCAAGAGAGGAATATCTCCCTAAATCAAGGATGAGATTTCCACTGAATCTCCTTGTTTAATTCCAATCTCCTATTTTTTGTGTAAGAATAATCCTAATTAAATAAGGATTATTCTTCAAACCCGAGCTGACAAGGAGCACTATAGCTACATCACACATATGAGGTAATCCTAAATCCCAGCCGAATCTCTCTCTCTCTCTCTCTCTCTCTCTCACGGCTTTGACCACCACAACCCACGGCTTCGCCCATCCAGTTATCTCGTACCGTACAGAAAACTCCGACCACTTTAGCTATTATCGTATCTTTTTTAAGGTCCAATCAAACTAACTTAGGTATCAGAGAGCCTTTGGCCAACACCCCCCGAGCGTGGTCTAATTACTCCAATCTTTTTCGCATGGATCGAGGGAGAAGAAAGAGAAGGAAGTTCGTTGGTTAAAGAATCTACGGCAACCAGGTTATACTATTCATTCACCAAATAAAA
Organism: Prunus kanzakura; assembly: GCA_020521455.1. Taxonomy (NCBI): domain Eukaryota; kingdom Viridiplantae; phylum Streptophyta; class Magnoliopsida; order Rosales; family Rosaceae; genus Prunus; species Prunus kanzakura. The sequence goes on from BPUM01000828.1 coordinate 59,085, forward strand.
TAAATAGTAAATTTAGCTTAACCCCTTGAAAGTCATTTTTCCTCAACTATAAACCATCTCTTTATTTTTGTTTGAATAAAATCTTGTTTTTTCTAAATAAAACTCGATGACTAGGATCCAACTCGGCAAGTTACCTAATCAAGGGCAAAATCAAATTTATTGTACTTTTTCGATTCCAAAAATACCCCCAACTAAGCCATTATTGCATTTTGTATATTAATGTAGGAACCAATATAGAAACAAATTTTAATTGGATTATAACTAATGACACACGTTGAATTTGGAAAGATCTCCAAATGGATGTATAAATTAATTTGGAAACTTTTTTTAAATTTAACATACTTAATTGATTTATTTAATAAAAAAAATGTTTTTTTAAAATTTATTTATGTAATATATGTGATTAATTATCTATTATATTTGGATATGTCTTTATTTTTACTTCAAAGAAATTACCTATTCAAGAATTTGGGAGTTTTTCCATTCCATTTGGATTCGAAATATTCGTTCAACCATGGGCAATTTTTCATTGAACCCCAGAGAAAAGAAGATTACATGGAGGAAAAAAAAAAAGAAGAAGAAAAGAAACACACTCTAAACTTAATGTTTATTTAGAGAAGAAGAAAAAAACCTTGATGATGTGTCATGTTCTAAGGCGTAAGATTATTACAGCAGTCTAGATTTAGCGAAATGCGCTGTTTCTAAATATAGAGGCTCGGGATCCATTATGCAATAATATAACTTGTAATTTACCAATTAGGGGTATATTATAGGTATATTAAAGCCATCACATTTTTTCTCTGAGTATTGTACCTATTAAATTGTAAGGGCCTATTTAAATATGACCCAATAATAAATTCACAAATACAACCATCAAAAGTAGGAAAAAAGAAACTAATATTTGGGCGGAGAAAAATGTCACAGCCAGTTAGTTTTTCAAGTTCTTGCATCTCAATTTCATTGTGAGAAAAAACAAAAATAAAACATAAAGTAGAAAAAAGTAAACATGATTTAGAATACTTTTATGCACATGTATCGAGAGGTTCATACGCAGTATACTTTAGTGTGAGAGACATTTGATTGTCAAATTGACTTTTGCTTTTTGACCGTTGCAACAATTCTTCAAAGCTCTCACTAATGAGTCCAGTTTTCCTGTTTCCTTTTTGCATGTGCCCACCTGTTTCCCCCTTATTCTTCTGACATGTGTCCTCTTAATTAACAGAATGTTAACTTTGTTAAGTCTTTCAATTTTTATTAAAATTTTATAAAATAATTCTTTCATCTTCATCTTCTCTTTTATAAAAATAAAAAATAAAAATCGTTCATCTTCTTTGCAACCAGCACACCTCAGCGACAGTCCCCCTCTGCTCGTTACTGCCCCAAGCCTCCTTTCTCTTTCTTTGAATTTCTGCACCATATCAAGATAGTCTGAAATCAGCCCGACTCTTCACCCACTTCGAATGCATCATCAACCACTGCCAGCTCTCTCTCGTTTTCTCTTGTTTCCATTATTTTCTTTTGGATTATTTTATGTCTTTAAAAATGGGTTCTTTGATCAGTCGATCATCAACGTGACAAAGCCTAAGAACAATGGTTCCTGGAGATCACTACGGAGAAAATGAAATTTCAAGTTTTTTATTCAAAAAATTAAAAAATAGAAAGAAAAAATAAATTGCAGTATAATTTATCAGTTCTCACAACATTTTGGGGGGTCTTTGTTTTTTAGGGTGTGAAGAGAGTTTTGTGCTTCTTGTTCCAGATCTATTTCCTCTCAAAATCTTCATATTCAGAACACCTCCACTCCATGGCTCATCTTCTGAGAGAGAGAGTGGAGGAGGGTGGGTGGTGACTGTGGGGGTAGTGTCGGTTGTTAGAGTTTTGCTTGGGTTGCTGCTAGGTTTTTGGATTTTTATTTTTCATTTTATTCAAAGTTAACAACGTTATGTTTGATGTTAAGAGATGACAGGTGTCAGAAGAACAAGGAGGAAACAGGGTGGGCACAGGGAAAAAGGAAACAGGAAAACTGGACTCCTCACTAATACACATAATCGATCCAACCCACATATATCAAAGTAGCGTAGAATACTTTTTTGGTTAATACCTCCACGTAGTTTCGAATATGTTGCCACGTCAAAATATATTTGTAAACACATAATTAGATATTTTTTAATCTAAAAAGAAGAAAAAATTAGATTGCAGTCAGTGGCGAAGTCAGGATTTCATGTGTGTGGGGGCCTCTTACAAATTATAAAGAATGAAAAATTTGAACTCACAATACATACGAAAAATAATATATATCACATATGTCAATAATTATATTGCTTGTTGGTTGCAATCATAATTGTCCTCAACAAAGGATAGAAAAATACATTCTGAGCAAGAAAAATTGCAAGAGATAGACAAATAGTAGCGATTTAGCAAATATCTTTAAAGCTTTTCCCCCATTAAACCCAATAGAAAGAAAAAATCAAAATTTCACAAACTAAAAAAAACCTTAGGGCTCTTCATGCATTCATATCATACATGAAAAAATGTTTTCTGTAAAAATATTGACTAAGTATGAAAAATGGTTTTTCGGAATAATCATTTTCTCAAGATAATTTTTGGCGGCTTTTATTCCTTACACATCAAATAAGAAAACTTGATTTTATGGGATTTTAGTATGAAGTATATATTGACTTAATGAGCCATCATTTTTAGCCTAAATCGTATTTTGCACTAAAACCGATTTTTCATATTTTGATTTGGTGGGAATTTGATTTTCAAGTATTTTTATTTGAATCCAAATAGGGGGTACTTCCTTATTTACATTGTAAACTTAAGTAAATGGAGTAATATAAGACATTTACTTAAATGTTGAAAATGGAAATAAGGTAATCTGTACAACTAGAGTGCACCACTACCAGCTGAGCAAATTGGCACTTTGAAGCACCTCCTTGTGCCTTAATAGATCAGCCACAACATATGTGGGTACATATCAAAATGTAAAGTATTTGAAATAATATAAATATACAAATACATAACAATATATTACTTTTAAAATATTAAAAAATTGAGTAGGGGCCCGTGACCACATTGGTCCCAGTGTGGCTCCGCCCCTGATTGCAGTTCACATGACGATAACCAATCAAATGACAAAATAATGTGTCTCTATATATTCCCATATATATTTATACTAGGCTCTTCGCGCACTTTCGCGCCTGCGAGAGGTTTTTTTAAGAAAATTTAATTTAATTTTAGAATTAAAAAAAATAATGGGTAGTTGTCACTACTAAAAAAAACCCCTTGCGCGACCAAACTTTGCGCGACGAAACAAAATTCGTCGCGCAAAGTCACTTTGCGCGACAAATACAAATCATCGTCCCGCAAAGTCTTACGCGACTCAATTTTGCGCAACGAAAAACAAATCGTCGCACAAAGTGACTTTGCGCGACAAAACTTTGCGCGACGACAAAGAATCGTCGCGAAAACTAACTTTGCGCGACGAATAATAAAATTCGGTGCACAGAGTTTTGCGCGACGAATATTGATTCGTCTCGCAAAGTATTTACAAAAATAAATAAATAAATAAAAATTTTAAAAAATTTTTGATGCCTTTGCGCGACGAAATAATAATCTTCGTCTCGCAAAGTCTTTACTAAAATAAATTTTTAAAAAAAATTATTTTGTTAGAAAAATATATTATTGTAGTTCGGATTGGGTTTTTGTTAGAAAATATATATTTTAAATTGACGATCAAATTGGTTCATTGTATTCATATAGGGTCAAGGAATGTAGCTGTAAAAAATCATCAAAATCGGAGTTAAAATAACCGTTTAATCGTGATTTTTGTTTATAACCATCGAAAAGTTTTGTCCCATTACGTGATCTCTGAATGTTTATTTTTTCCGATTTTTGGGGTATACGATCTCGAAGTATAAACAAACAAGTTTGACGGTTGGATCGTTGAAACTGGTTTCATAGAATACATATGCTATTAAAACAATATATTCACTAACAATTAAGAGTTTATTTATACTTTTGTTAAATATAACATAAGATTTTGTGGTATCCACTAGTGTAAATATTTTAAATTGACGATCGAATGCAATCATTGTATTCATATAGGGTCAAGGAGTGTAGCTGTAAAAAATGATCAAAATCAGAGTTGAAATAACCGTTAAATCGTGATTTTTCGTTTATAACCGTCGAAAAGTTTTGTCCTATTACTTAATCTCTGAATGTTTATTTTTTCCGATTTTTGGCGTATATGATCTTGAAGTGTAAACAGACAAATTTAACGGTTGGATCGTTGAAACTAGTTTCGTAGAATGCGTATGCCATGAAAACAATATATTCACTAACAAATAAGAGTTTATTTATACTTTTATTAAATATAACATAAGATTTTGTGGTATCTACTAGTGTAAATATTTTAAATTGACGATCGAATGCAATCATTGTATTCATATAGCATCAAGGAGTGTAGCTGTAAAAAATCATCAAAATCAGGGTTGAAATAACCGTTAAATCATGATTTTTCGTTTATAATCGTCGAAATGTTTTGTCCCATTAATTGATCTCTGAATGTTTATTTTTTCCGATTTTTGGCGTATATGATCTCGAAGTATAAACAAACAAATTTGACGGTTGGATCGTTGAAACTAGTTTCGTAGAATGTGTATGCCATGAAAACAATATATTCACTAACAAATAAGAGTTTATTTATACTTTTATTAAATATAACATAAGATTTTGTGGTATCTACTAGTGTAAATATTTTAAATTGACGATCGAATGCAATCATTGTATTCATATAGGGTCAAGGAGTGTAGCTGTAAAAAATCATCAAAATCAGAGTTGAAATAACCGTTAAATCGTGATTTTTCGTTTAAAACCATCGAAAAGTTTTGTCCTATTACTTAATCTCTGAATGTTTATTTTTTCCGATTTTTGGCGTATATGATCTCGAAGTGTAAACAAACAAATTTGACAGTTGGATCGTTGAAACTAGTTTCGTAGAATGCGTATGCCATGAAAACAATATATTCACTAACAAATAAGAGTTTATTTATACTTTTATTAAATATAACATACGATTTTGTGGTATCTACTAGTGTAAATATTTTAAATTGACGATCGAATGCAATCATTGTATTCATATAGCATCAAGGAGTGTAGCTGTAAAAAATCATCAAAATCAGGGTTGAAATAACCGTTAAATCATGATTTTTCGTTTATAATCGTCGAAATGTTTTGTCCCATTAATTGATCTCTTAATGTTTATTTTTTCTGAATTCTGGTGTATATGATCTCGAAGTATAAACAAACAAGTTTGACGGTTGGATCGTTGAGTAGCTTTAAATTTATTTATTTTGTACGTATAACACTTAAGAAATTGAATAGTATATGTATTTATTACTAGCTTTAAATATTTTTTAAGACTTTGCGCGACCAATTGGTATTTCGTCGCGCAAAGTATACTCTCAAAATACCAAAAAAGGGAATTTTTTTTTTAAAAAAATTCGACTTTGCGCGACCAATATATAAATATTCGTCGCGCAAAGTGTACTCTAAAAATTTGGCGGCCACCAAAAATGGGATTTTTAAAATATAAAAAAAAATTTCGACTTTGCACGACCAATATACAAATATTCGTCGCGCAAAGTATACTCTAAAAATTTGGCGGGCACCAAAAATGGGATTTTTAAAATTAAAAAAATTTCGACTTTGCGCGACCAATATACAAATATTCGTCGCGCAAAGTATACTCTAAAAATTTGGCGGGCACCAAAAATGAGATTTTTAAAATAAAAAAAAATTTCGACTTTGCGCGACCAATATACAAATATTCGTCGCGCAAAGTATACTCTAAAAAATTGGCAGGCACAAAAATGGGACGCGGGAATATTTTGGTCGCGCAAAAGTTCGGGCGACCAGAAATTCGTCGCGCAAAACTGAAAAAATTTGGCGGGCAACGAAAATGAGAATTTTTTTTAAAATTTTTTTTAAACACTTTGCGCGACCAATATATTGTTTCGTCGCGCAAAGTGATACGTTCTTTAAAAGCAAAATAACTCCTCCACTATTTTCTCAATGTCTTCTAAATCCTACCATTTCTCTCTCTTTCCCACTCTCCAAATCCTACCATTTCTCTCACACTCACTCCTCTCACTTAATCTCTCATCTCTCTCTTCACTATCTCTCTCTCTCTCACTCACTCTCTCATCTCTCTTTTCATCATCTATCACTCTCACTCACTCTCTCATCTCTCTCTCTCTCACTATCTTCTCTAATTCTCTCACACTCACTTCTCTGTAAATTTAAATTTTTTTTCATTAATATGTGTTTTTGGAGTTAGTTTTGAGTTTATGCCAATTATTTGTCATTATTTTATGTTATTGTTTTGTTATTTGACAATATTTGTTTTTTTTTTGTAGGGAATTGTTGAGGCTTTGATGGCTAAAGTTGAGGATTTGATATAAGATGCTTGTAGATTTTATTATTGTACTTTGTTAATTTAAGTGTACATTTTGAATATTATGTATATTGGATAATTTGACCACTATTTTTCTTATGTAATTTTATTTTGAATATGTCAATTTAAATTAAAGTAATTAAGAAAAATAAAATCATAAAATAAAAATAAAGTTAAAAAAATTAATATAATGAAATTGATATAAGAGAAATAATAATAAAAAATATCAAAAACCTTGCGCGACAAAATATTTCGTCGCGCAAACTATTAAATTAGTTTATTTTAGTTTAAAATTTTCAAAAAAAAAAATTTTAAAAAAATGAATATTTCGTCGCGCAAACCTTTGCGTGACGTTAACATTCGTCGCGCAAAGTACACTTGCGCGACATTAACTTTCGTCGCGCAAAGGAGATATTATTCGTCGCGCAAAGTTGTTATTGTCCGTCGCGCAAAATAATTAATATTCGTCGCGCAAAGTTGTTATTTTCGTCGCGCAAAGTCGTCATTATTCGTTGCGCAAGTTGTTATCCTTCGTCGCGCAAAGTGGCTTTGTGCGACGAAGAACTTTCGCCGTCGCGCAAACCCTTTCTTTACGAGTTTTGCGCGACAGAACTTGCGCGACCAAAATTTCGTCGCGCAAAGTTTGCGCGACGAAATTTTCCTTTGCGCGACCAAAAATCATTCGTCGCGCAAAGTGTTTTTTGTAGTAGTGTGTGTTCCATAAAAAGAGAATCCATTACCTGATTTTTCTTTTAATTTTAAATTTTTTTAATATGAAAAAGTGTGAATTTACCATATTATCCTCACTTAATTAATAATTTCAATTCTTAATCTTTGCATTAACCAAGGGTATTTTATAGTATTTTGAATGTTTCACCATTCTCTGCGCTTTATATATATAGATACTAGGGTAGTTGTGTTCCATAAAAATAGGATTCATTATCTGATTTTTTTTTAAATTTTAATTTTTTTTAATATGAAAAAAATGTGAATTTACCATATTATCCTCATTTAATTAATAATTTTAATTCTTAATGTTTGGATTAACCAAGGGCATTTTCTGGTATTTTGAATGTTTCACCATTCTCTGCCTTCTGCTTTTTATATATATAGATATATCAATAAATACAAAATGAATGATTGAATTAAATGGGAAATTAAATACAATAAAACAAATTATTTAAAAAATTTGAGATTCCCTTTTTACACAAGCAATGCGGCAGCGAAAACCCCAACGGCCACCGATCCGGCGATGGAGAACCTGTTCAAAACGGCGCCGTTGGGAGCAGGAGCTTCCAAGGGCGATCCCGACACCGAAGTAGAGGGAGAGGTGGCCGGAGATTTAGGGGAAGACGATGGGGGAGAAGGTGGAGAGTCTGCGACGGGAGCTGTTGAAGGAGCAGCTGAGGGTGGAGTGCCCAAAGGAGAAGGAGAGGCAGCAGGTGGGGTGCTCAAAGGAGAAGGGGCAGGTGACTTGGCTGGTGAAGATGCAGGGGATTGTGCCCTTGTTAAGGCCACCAAAAGGGCAGCCATAAGCACCAAAACGACAGCGCTTGATCGAGCCATTACAGAGAGAGAGAGAGAGAGAGAGAGAGAGTTAAAAGAGAAAATGAAGACAGAGAAAATTGTGGGAGGTTTTAAGAGGCAGATTGAGAAGCGAAGGATGGGTTTAAGGAGAGACCGGAGAGGGCTGTTTATAGTGGGATGCTGATGAGAGTTTGGCAAATTGTAGATCACCGTTGGATTTGGAGAAATGTGTTTGACGCGGATCTGATGAGGCTTGGACGGCGCAGATTGGTATGGAAGGAAATATTAGGTACAGTTGGACTAGGTTAGAAACCGTGTTACCAATTTTTGGCCAGGACGCGGTTGTTGTGTTGGCTGGTGTTTACTGGCTATTGGATGTAAAGGTATGTTTACATTACAACGGTTGGTCGGTAGACAGGTGTGTTTTCTGTGTCTTTTGGTCGCCGCCATGCATGAGGTGTTACAATTATTCATTTATTCGCTTCGATTTGTTTCTTGATTAATGTTTCAAAAAGGAGGAATGTATTTTGGTCGTCGCCATCCATTAGGTGTTGCGCGCGCCTTCTTGTGTGTTTTTTTAATTCGGTATTTGCACTTTAAAAAAGTCATCGCAATAAAAAACATAAGAGAGAAATTATATATAGAGGAGTGCAAAATGACTTATTTGGAGTATTAATAATAGTTCTCTGTGCAAATATTGCATGCTTATATACTTGGAATGTGTATTACAAGTATTTGTGACTCCTAACTTCTTATGTGTTTGTTAACACATGAGTGTTGAAATTATTTCGATTCATGATTCGTGTGTGTTTACTAATACATAAGAAAAAAGAGAGTATGTGTTTCACATTGCAATACGTAATTCAATACATGAAAATTATTAGATTGATCATTAGCGATACCGACAGTTTGGTTTGGTTTGGTTAAATTTTTATTTTTTTATTTTTTATTATTTCGATTCGAGCTGTACCGAAATGTTTGATTAAAACGCTGGGTAATATTCTCTCTAACTCGACGGAAATCCGTACCAATCCGATATTTATAATTATTTTATTAATTAAATCTAATATACACATGTCAACTTATTGTGTCTAGACTGAAACCAAACACAACAACAATCACAATTTCAAAAATTCAAACTTCCAACAATAAAATTGAGAACATAAAAAGAAAAAGAAAAAGAATCATATCTTGACAGAAAAAGAAACATGAAAGCATCTGTAGCGATATGTTATTCAAGATGATATTAACAAGTTCTTTGAAGTCTCATGTTGGACTGCGAAGAATCCCACATTGGTTTCTTAAGGAAACCCCCACTGTATTTTCCTTTATAAAGACCTTCATCCTAGGATCTTAGTCCACGTGCTTGAATTCCACCGTCCTCCCATATTTTGGGCTGACATATATTTGTCTATTGAGCTTTTTTTTAAATGCTCATTTGGAGTTTTTCAACTAGCATTAGTAATAAATGTTTTTATTTTCAAGGTTTTTCTTTTTTGAATTTGGAATACTTGTTTTTAATCCATTTTGGCCTAATTTGGATTACATAATTAGTAGGTTTTTTGTTAAACAGTACTATCGGCGTATCGAACTAATTCGAACCGAACAAGCAATTAACTGATCTGAATGATTAAAGGTTCTAATGGTTGATTAACAGAAGAGAAATTAGTCTATTGAAGACTTTGGTTGTTAACTGAAGAGCCCTCTACCATTTTGAACCAATCTGTGCTCAAGCCTAATTAGCGGTAGTTGATCTCATACCCATTTGTAAATTCTCATTTCTTTGATTCATAACTTCTATCATTTCAAGTATGTAAGTGGGTAAATACATAGTTAGATTATTAGAATGGTTTGGATTGTGCCAAATGTGGATAAATGTACAAGACCTAAATGTAGAGGCTCAAGATCTATGTCATTAATAGTTAAAGAAGTGTTTGATTGTTGGAATGAACAATCCAATTGAATGGAATAAAATGGAACCATGGGAGTTAGTAAAGATTGTAAATGATGTTATTGGTATTTAACTGTCATCTATTGTTATGCATTTTATAAACAAAACGAAAAAATTATAGCATTCCTATTGTATTTCAAAATTCTTTCATAGTTGGTAACAAAAATCAATCTTCCCTCTCATTCCCAGTTTGGAGGATGAGGGCCCCCTTTGAAATATTTCTTGACAAAAACAAAAACAAAAAAATCTGATCCATGATTGAGAAACCATCACCCAACTTTTTAATTAAGAATAATCTCAACCATTAGCCGTTAATTAGAATCATAATTCTTCAAATGGTAAAGCTGTCCACTATATTCAAGTAATAATTGGGGGAATAAAGTCGCTATCTATTTCCCAATAAATGAATAAATAGAAGTAATATTCAAATAGATAATTAAAAATGGATAAGTAAACCCCCCAAAGTTTTTTGTTGAACCATTTAGAGAGGCAATAACATATTAAACTCACACACACTACATAGATGCTTAGACTCGAACTCAATAAGTTTCTGGGGGAGCAATTACTCCAAACCATTACACTAGTGGATCCTTTCTCCGCTCCCAAAGTATTTATTTAACCAAGTTTGCAGAGTAAATCCAGTCGACCAGGCGAACTTTTTCGAAACGGCCAAGTTAGGAGCAGATGTAGGAAACTCAAAAGACGAACCAGAACTCGAAGAAGGAGAAATCTCCGCAGAGCTAACAAGGGAAGATGACGGAGGAGAAGGCGGAGAGTCAGCTTCGGGCGTAGTAGGAGCAGCCTTTGGTGGAGCACTTGATGGAGAAGGGGAAGGTGAAGCCTTAGATGGAGCGCTAGATTGAGAAGGCGCATGTGACTTGGCAGGTGATGATGCATGGGATTTTTCCGTTGTTGAGGCCAGCAAAAGGGAAGCCATTAGCACCAAAACAACATTACTGAATCGACCCATTAGAGAGAGAGAGAGAGAGAGAGAGAGAGAGAGAGTTATGAGGCTTTAGGGGGGTTTAAGAGGCAGATGAAGAAGCCAGGGATGGGTTTATTGAGAGAAGATGTTGGGTTTTATAGAGGGACGCTGAGGAGGCTTGGCTTGTAGAACACTGGTCCGTTGAATTGTGAGAAACTAGTTTTTAACGGTGGAAATTTCTCCAAGGTGGATTTGGTTGGAGCAAAACATGGTTTGTTTGTATATTGGGCGCTGCTTTTCCTAGTTGTTGTATGTAAAGTTGAAGTTGATAATATAACGGTTAGTTTCCTTAAGTCCTAACAAGTTCCTCCTAATTTATTGGTCATTCTTGTTCATCATTTCTAAATTTAAAATCGTTCATCATATACCAAAACAAGATCCATTATTGACCATTAAAAACAATTCATTATTGTTACACCATCTAAAAGAGAGTGTTGCTATTTTCACCCCCTGTCCTATTTCCCCACCCACCTTATCTTTAATGTTTTAGAGACAAATTTACCCATTTGTAAAAAGACTTCAAAAAACTTAGGGAAAAAACATAACCCACCTATTCTTTAAAATAATTTAACGTTTACATTTTTAAAACCAAAAATAAAAAACTCGTAGCCCAGCAACCCTTCTCTTCCTCTCTCACCCCAGCCACCTTCTCCGCTCTTCCCCGACCCGCTCTCTTGTTCTCTCCCCCCTCTCTTCCCTGACCTACATCCGTTTCACTCTTGCTCAATGCTCACACTCAAGCAAAGCTTGTACAGAGAGAAAAGAGAGATCCGATCTCTGGCGTCTCGCACCAAGGTATATTGGAATCACTCCAATAGAAATTTGAAAAGTTCACGATTCCCATCCGACTTCGGTTCACACCAAAGGCGTTTAAGAATCACTCCCATTCAACCCATCCTTCACACATGACCAGGAAATCACAAGAACTTTCACTGTTAACGATTTTTAGAGGTGAAGACTTGTGACACGGTTCAATAGAGGGATGATGTCGGGATCACGGCCGATGGTTGTAACACAAAGAGCTGGATGCGTGAGTTGGATGCAATCCCTTCAATGCTCTGAATTATACGCCAATCTTCATGAAGATATTCTCCATTGAAGAATAGGACTTGCTGGGATACTTTTATCCCTAGTAAACATTCAATCTTGTCCTTTATAGAGGCCACAATCCCAAACTTGCTTACTTCAATAACTTCGTCTTCATGCCCTTGACGTACCACAACCAATTTGTAGCAGCTCCTGAAAATATAATGAAATAAAACCTCAAAATAAGGATTTGAAAGGATTTTTTAAATTTATTTTTCATTTATAAAAAAGAAAAAAAGCAATTAAAAACTGTTTTAGAATGTGTACAACCAGAAAAGAAAAAATAGACCTAGGGTATTTTTTTAAAAATGCATCTTTTATCAACAAAACAAAAATCAATAGCAATACGATATAGCACTGATGTATGCAATTATAAAAGAATCACAATCCAAAGAGTACAAACAGGTCGATCAAAAACTCAAAAACACCATAAGAGTTTATTAATTCATATTATTTGAGCTTTACATCATATTATCAAGTGTTTTTATGTGCTGTTTCAGTTTCAGATTTTTGGAAAAAAAATATAAAGAATTAAACATTTATAACGCAAATGAAAATTAATAATTAAAATTTGTGTAGGATACATACCCGACTATCTCCTCCGTCCACACCCTTGCTACTCCCTCAGATTGAACCTCCTCGCCATCATTGGCTGCTACTCCCTGACCGTGATCGTGATCGCTAACGTGGTTACCATCATTGATTGCTACCTGACCCCCAACAACCGTTCTACCATAGTAAATAGCTGTGGTGACTGCAGCTTCATATTGAAGGTTGTTGTAATATGATGGTGATTCTTGTCCAGGTAAATGTCGTGGTGCTCCTCCTTGTTCATCCATTGTACGTAAAATCACAAACTATGAATATGAACTAAGAAAGAGAAAGAAGCAACAAGGAAAAAGAAGCGAAAATGGAAAAGATTATCAAGAAGCTTGATGTGTGCATGCACTATCTTAAACCTGGAACACAATGGGGGTAGAGAGAGGGCTATATATAAAATAGCTCTGTGATCAAGTAAATCGCTATCTATTTCTTCTTTTTCCTTACTGTTTTGGGATAGTAGCTCCTGACTTGCCCTTTTTGATATCCCAGTTTGTTTTGGGATATAGTAGGTCCTGACTTGCCCTTTTTTATGTCAGTTTGGCGGCTTGGGATAGTACTATAGTCCCTCACTTGCCCTTTTGGATATCCAGTTTGGTTGGGATAATAGGTAGCTCCTGACTTTGGAGTAAATCAAACTATCCCAAGTCTCTTCAAATTCAATGGTTGTCTTCGTACCCAGAAAAAGATTTGCCATGACCGATTCATAGAAGCCCAAATTTGTGCTAATAGTTTGTTTTCGGCTGTTAGATCCCCTTTGTTTAAAAACAAAAAATTAAAAAAAATAGTGTTTTTATTTGAAATTTTGAACCTGGCATTGGATTTTTCCGCATGTGTTCCAAAATTGCTAATATACCTACCCACTCCCCAACCCTTCAAATCCAGGAAACCGTAAACATATGTGTTAAGGGAAAGAATCAAGTCATATTTGATATGTCCAGATTATAAGGTCGTTGATTGATTCCTTGTATATATGCCATTCAATTGTTTTTTTTCCTTCCTGGAATAAGACTCTCAGTTTATAATATTCATATATCAATCAAAATACACAGACTTTCTCTACCAAACTATTTTCTTCATTCACCAATTTTACATGGTATCAGAGCTTCGATTCTGGTGAGTCTAGAAACCCAAACACCTTTTGCTACAACACAACACAATGCAAAATCCACAGAGACATCAATTGATGTTTCGGATCCACTCACCTTGCATCCCTCGGATCATCCGGGAATTGTTTTGGTCTCCAGGCTTCTTGAAGGATACAACTGTGGGCAATGGAGTCAACCTATGCGCCTCAATCTTAGCGCAGAGAATACGATTGGCTTTGTCGATGGGTCCGTCAAGGCCCCAGCATCTACAGATGCGAAACACTCCATTTGGCAACGATGCAACGACATGGTATTGTCGTGGGTCTTGAATTCAGTACATCTAGACATTGCCGGCAGCGTGATCTATGCCGAAACCGGCCGAAATTTGGAATGACCTCAAAGAGAGGTTTTCATAGGGTACTGATTCCAGAATTTACCAAATCCAACAAGAAATTGTTGAATGTCAACAGGGACAACAATCTGTCTCAACTTATTACACCAAGATCAAGGCACTTTGGGACGAGTTATCTTCCTACCATGACACTTTATCATGCACATGTGGATGATTGAAGAAAGTTGCTGCACGAGAAGAGAAAGAAAGAGTAATGCAATTCCTTATGGAACTGAATGAGACTTACGCCGCCGTCTGGGGACAGATTTTGATGATGCATGGCAATTTTCCCCGCGGGTAAGAGTCTTCGTGGGGATTCGACCCTAATGGGTCGGGTATGAAGGACAAAAAAGGGGTATGGGTATGGGTACGGGGAATTTTTTGGGTATGGTGTTTGGGGAGGGGCGGGGATGGTATTTTAATCCCCAACCCGAACCCTCCCCGTTTAGAATATATATATTAATTTTGTGATGAGGTATATTATAGTATATATTAATATGCTATTAAAGTAATTGTACCGACTAAATTTTATATTATTATATTATGTACTTATATAATTTATACAAATCTTAAGCCACACTACTTATTTATTTAGTTAACTTCCTGTACATATATAAACATTCTTATATTGTCTTATAAGTATATATTATATCTTGCCTTAGTATTATTATTTTTTTCAACAAAGTAGTTATATATTGGTTTTTTCTTCCATAATAGGGCGGGTCGGGGAACCCATTCCCCAACGAAGGTGGGGATGGGGAATCCCCGATATGAATATTGTGGGTATGAAGGCGGGAATGGGGGAAAAAAGCTTAATGGGGATGGGGATGGGAATGGCATACCCACCCCCGATTCGACCCATTGCCATCCCTAATCATGCACATGTGGATGATTGAAGAAAGTTGCTGCACGAGAAGAGAAAGAAAGAGTAATGCAATTCCTTATGGAACTGAATGAGACTTACGCCGCCGTCTGGGGACAGATTTTGATGATGCAACCCCTGTTATGTTTTCCTATTTAGATCGATGCACTATATACTAAGTTATATCAGGTTTTGATAAGAGTTTAAATTAAGTTATACCTTGAGACTCAAAACCTTATTCTCATCATAAAGAGAGAGCTAAAACAGATTTTGAGAGAGAGCATAATAAGTCTTGAGCCGTTCTTGTTTTTGCTAAGATTGTTGCTGCCGCTGTTGAATGAGTTCAGAGGTCGTGTATTCAAGAAAGATAGCACCAGGTATGTATTTACGTATTCCATATTGTGTGAAAGATCATGAACACACATTTAAAGAAATCTAACAGTTGGTATCAGAGCCAAGTTATTCACACACACTGAAATCGTTTTTCAAGCATGCTATTGCGATTTCTTATCTGTTTATGCCATGATGATTTTTGGTTATGTTTAAAATTTGAAGATAGATTAAACATGTTTTCTAAAATATCAAGAATTTTAAAGAATCTGGAAAAGCATGTTTTAATTTGATTTTTCATATCTTCAAAACCTTAAACACGTTTTTGACCTACCAGATGACCTTAAAACCCTAAAAATGCCTATATATCGCAGCATAGTTAAGAGTTGTGTTAATTAGGTCATTCCCTATTCAGAAAGGTATTTTGCGCCAAAAAGGGACACCAAGAACCCCTAAAACACTGTTCACGGCAGAAATTTATTCCATTCAATTGGATTGTTCATTCCAACAATCAAACACTTCTTTAAAAGACTGTAATTGATGTTATTGGTATTTAACCGTCATCTATTGTTATGCATTTTATAAACAAAACGAAAAGATTATAGCATTCCTATTGTATTTCAAAATTCATTCATAGCTGGTAACCAAAAAAAAAAAACAATTTATTTTGACACCATCCTGGAAAACAATCTTCCTTTTCATTCTCAGTTCGGAGGATGAGGGCCCTCTTTGAAATACTTCTTGACTAAAAAAAAATTTAAAAAAATTTATCATCCATGATTGAGAAACCATCACCCAACTTTTTGATTAATAATAATCTCAACCATTAGCCGTTAAATGGAATCATAATTCTTCAAATGGTAAAGCTGTCCACTATATTTAAGTAAATATAATTGGGGGAATAAAGTCGCTATCTATTTCTGAATAAATAGCATTAATATTCAAATAGATAATTAAAAATGGATAGGTAAACCCCCCAAAGTTTTTTTCTTGGACTTTTAGAGAGGCGATAACATATTAAACTCACACACACTACACAAATGTTAAGACTCGAACCCAGTATGTTTCTCGGGTAGCAATTACTCCAAACCACTACACTAGTGGATCCTTTCTCCGCCCCCAAAGTGCTTATTTAACCAAGTTTGCAGCGTAAATCCCATCGACCAGGCGAACTTTTTCGAAACAGCCAAGTTAGGAACGGATGTAGGAGCCTCAGAAGACAAACCAAAACTCGGAGAGGGAGAAATCTCCACCACTACTACAAAACTGGGCAAAAAGCACGATCCAAAGGCCACAAAAAAGAGGGTCATGCCCTTTTGAATCACATTAGACACATATATGTAATATTTGTGTCATATGTAGAGAAGACACAATAGTTTTGTGTCCAACTTAAACAGAAGAAGGAAATAATTGTGCTTCAATAATTTAGACACAACTTGTGTGGCTTATAGAGAGCACAAATAGACAACTTTTGTGGCTATTTATATTTATTTTCTTTTTCAAAGTCCCGTGACTTATATAAAGCACGGATACTGAAATTTTGTGCCTCTATAAAGCACGAATACTACAACTGTGTCTTTTTAGGTTGTTTATAGAGCACGAATAATGCAATTTGTGCTCAATATTATATTGAAAAATAATAATTCATTTTTTTTTTGGTCGAAAATTTAAAAATAATAATTCAATTAGATAATAAGACACGGAAAATTATAACCGTGCCTAAAGCTCTCTCTCTACACAAGTCACGCACCTCTCTCTCTCTCTCTCTCTCTCTCAGTCTTCTAATCTTCCTTCTTCTGACCTAACTCTCACTCACCGCCTCTCTCTCTCCAGAGCTCAGCTCCTCTCTATCGATTCATCTCTCCCGACCTTAGTCGCCGACAGCATCGGCGTTGCTTCATCTATCTCACTCTCTCATCTGGTATCAACTCTTCTCTCGATCTCATGTCTCTGTCTGTCAACATCATCCTCTCTCTCCCTCTCTAGAGTCGACCTAACCCAGATCGCCCCCCAGTAACCTAACCCTCTCAGAGTCTCTCTGTCTCGACTCATCTCTATCGCGCTCGCTTTCTCTCACTCTTGTCACCTCTGTAAGTCTCTTAGAGTTCAGAGACTCGTTCTCCCTCTCCAAACCTAACCAAACATCATCCAATTTCATTGGTTTTTTGAGCAAATCCTTGCAAATTGTGGAGGGCTCTGGTTCATTCTAAGGTAAATTTGTATGTATTTGGTTTGAATTTGTAGTTGTTTTCATGTTCCCCAATTTAGTAGATTATTAGGGTTTCGAAATTTTTGTATTCTGTTGAAATTAAATCAATTTTTTCTTAATTTTGCAGTTGTCGTGCATAGTCTATGTGGGTTTCGATTAATAGGCAAAATTGAAGGTATAAATATTTCTCTGTCTCAATCTCTGTGTGTTGCTTGCTTCATCTTGCTTCAAGCTTTGGTTTTGTTTGGTCCTACTAGGTTAGTATCTGATAAGATGATATGAATGATAGCTTTTCTCTGCTTTAATGTCTGCGTGTTTGAAGATAGGATTTTTATCTTAAATGTTTCTTTTTCCCTATGATATGTAATTAATTACATTTTTGTCACCCATGTTCTTACGAGGGAAATATTTGCCTTCTGTTATTCTCTTGGATGTTTTACATCTGCAGTGCAGTTCTTGCAGCAAGAATCATGTAGGTACAGGGTAGATAGAATTGAAAATTTCATGTAGCTACAGGGTAGATGTGTGACATATGATTAGCAGCCTCAGTTACTAGTTTGTAACATTTTAATGAACATGGATGAATTAGATGCTTCCAGATTTGTAGTGATAAGGCATTACCTTTCTTCTTTTCATCATAGGTACTTAAAATTCATTACCATGGCCTTAGTTTTTTTAGTTTGTTATGTTAGGGAGTGGGTCTCCAACTGGCAGAAGGTTTAAGATTGACATCAACTGTCAAGAATCATTGTACATTTAAGATTACAAATATCCATGTACAATTCGAAAGCCAAGAGTTAAAGTTATGAGAATTTGATAATAGAGAAGTATAAATTGTGTAGTTAGATTTGGTTTAGTTCCCACTATTAATATAATTTGATCACCCAAATGCTACTGTCATTTACTGCAAGAGGCCAAGAAATGGTGCTGTCATTTACATTGAATCCAATGTAGACCGTGAAGTATGTAGCCATTGGTTTTGTTGGAACTTGATAGTATTGCTGAAATATTTGGAGGATTATCCCTCTCTCTTTTAGCTCTCGGCTGGTTTCATTTGGAGGAGGATGACATATTATTCTTCCTCTCTCTCTCTCTTCTACAATTAAGTATTAATTTTAACATGTTTTCCATATTTATCATTGAGCATTTAAATGTCATTTTGCTTATAGTACTTTGCTTCAAAGCTCAAAGACAAAGCATTTGTGCTCTTATTTCAATTTTTATTCATGCATTTGTTTGGTCAAGAATGATTAGAACATGCTATTGTTGGCTCTCTTGCTATTATTATGTTTATATTTTAACCTCCAAGTGGATGTATTAATATGTTCCACTGTAATAGTTATGATTTCATATTAATTTTGAAGCTAATAAAAATGGCTTTGAGGAAATGAGATTGTTTGGAGTCATATATTGTGTACAATTGAGTTCAAATTTTCTCTGCACTAATTTCAGCCAAAAAGAGCAGCTAATTATATTTGGTAATGTATATGTGCACGATATGAGATGCCATTGGTTGAGGATATGTCATTTTGTTTGTTTTTTCCTGATATTTTCATTATTTTTTTCTCTGAGTCCATTTTGATAGATGTACATGTACAGAAAACTTAAACATCATAGTTAAGCTTTAATTTATTCGTAAAATTAATGCATCTATTTTGCTTGTCTAAATACCCTAAACTTAAAGAGTTTATGATTTCTAGCTGGTCATCTCTTGTGGAAGATTCTCTCTCTCTCCTCTCTCTAATGCCGATGCTCTTATTTGGCAGATAATGTGATTGAGGCTCAAGAAAGCAGACATCTCATAAAGGGTGTTTTATTTGGAGCTTCTAATTCATTGATGTTAGATACGTTCAGTTTTAAGTAGAAGTTTTTATTCAATTATTGTATCTAATCACTAAATTAAGTGGAAATGAAATTTCAGTTTGTTATTTAATATATATATTTTGAAAAGGTCTGAAATACCATACTATATTAAGCGGAAATGAAATTTTAGTGTGTAATTTTTTTTTTATTTAAGCAATTGGCATTGAGCACGGTTTTCAAATTGTGTTTATATTGTTTTTTATAAGAAATATATACCCTATTGAGCACGATTTTAAAACTGTGCTTAGTTCACATCTGTCAAATTACTCTATTTAACAATTCAGTCACTTGTCAAAATAAAGGCACAAATACTTGACATTCGTGCTCTAAATGCTTGCCACAAAGTAAAACATTCGTGCTCTATAATCAATGGAAACTGCTATATAGTACACCGACTGCTTTAAAGTGGCTGCACTGTGGCCTTCTTCATAGGGCACAATTATCCGTGCTATTTGACATAAAAGAGCACAAATGAAATTTGTGCTTTTAGCCCAGTTTCTTAGTAGTGCACAGAGCTAACAGGGGAAGATGAGGGAGGAGAAGGCGGAGAGTCAGCTTCGAGTGCAGTATGAGCAGCCTTTGGTGGAGCACTCGATGGAGAAGGGGAAGTTGAAGCCTTAGATGGAGCGCTTGATTGAGAAGGCGCATGAGACTTGGCAGATGATGATGCATTGGATTTTTCCGTTGTTGAGGCCAGCAAGAGGGAAGCCATTAGCACCAAAATGACATTACTGAATCGACCCATTGGGGAGAGAGAGAGAGAGAGAGAGAGAGAGTTATGGGGTTTTAGGGGTGTTTAAGAGGCAAATGAAGAAGCCAGGGATCGGTTTATTGAGAGAAGATGTTGGGTTTTATAGAGGGACGCTGAGGAGGCTTGGCTTGTAGAACACTGGTCCGTTGGATTGTGAGAAACTAGTTTGAACGGTGGAGATTTCTCCAAGGTGGATTTGGTTGGAGCCAAACGCAGTTTGTTTGTATATTGGCCTGCTTTTCCTAGCTGTTGTATGTAAAGTTGAAGTTGATAATGTAACGGTTAGTTTCCATAAGTCCTAACAAGTTCCTCCTAATTTATTTGTCATTCTTGTTCATCGTTTCTAAATTTAAAATCTTTCATCATTTACCGAAACAAGATCCATTACTGACAATAAAAAACAATTCATTATTGTTACACCATCTAAAATAGAATGATGCTATTTCCACCCCTTGTCTTATTTCCCCACTCACCTTATCTTCAAACTTTTAAAGACAAATTTATCCCTTTATAAAATGACTTCTAAAAACTTAGGAAAAAAACATAACCCACCTATTATTTAAAAATAATTTAACTTTTAAATTTTTAAAACCAAAAATAAAAACCTCGTAGCCCCCTCTCTCCCTCTCTCGACTCAAGTGTGGTCTATTTTCTCCAACCTTTTTCGCAGGGATCGAGGGAGAAGAAAGAGAAGGAAGAATGAATTTGCTTAAACATTTTGGTCAAGTGTGGTCAAGTGTGACACCAAAGCTTTTGCCATAAATGTAATGTGTTTCCCAATTTTCTACCGCATTCACAAACTTAGTCTCCCACTCTATCTTCTTTTCTCTCTCACTTTCTCCTCTTTCATTTTCTTTCTCTCTTCTCATGCACAACTATGCATGAAATCAAGTAATGAAGGTCCTATTTATAGTAAGACGAGGCGGCAACTATCCTATGCTTTCATTGGCTGCATGTTGATTTACTTCAAGTATGGATAACTATTTCTACAATTACAATAGCTCATGGTAATATTGCATAGTCACAATGACGCATGTGAGCCTTAGTGTGCTGCAAGTAAGTGTAAATATCTTCCACGTTGATTATTTAGTATGCAAGGAAATGTAAAGTTGCCAACTACAACAATTGAAGTCAAGAGATGTTGCATGCAAGAGATGATGTGATTAAATTTCCTAGTGCCCAATTCTAATAAGACCATGAATTAAAACTATTATTAGACTTTAGCTTCTTAACACATAGAAGGTAAATAACACAATTCTAACAATTGAATATTATTCTAAATATATACAATTAAATACCCAAGAAATAACTAAGGGTACTCATTTAGAGAAAAACAAATAATAAATATATAATTTATAGTTATTCAAATGAACATATATATATTTACTAAATACAAATAATTATTAGAATAGTACTGTAAACGTAAAACAATACACACACACACACACACACACACACACACACACACATATATATATATATATATAAGCGTTTAATCTTCTTTAAAAACTTTTAAGAATACGGATTCTCACATACTCAGCACGCTGGCATTTCACAAGCATCTGCGAGCCCTATTTAAAGAAGATCGAGCCTCCGATCGATATTAGGTCCAAGGACCAACGTGCACGAGAGGTTGGGCCCACGATCCGATGTTCATACCCCCTGATGAGAGTCTCAAATTACATCTTTTTAATATTATTTTGGAGACTTTATGATATAATTTTGGCTTAATAAATATAAATTCACTTGTTGTTACATTTTATTCTCACCAATTGGATTTATAAATTTTCTGTATTAATTTGGTGAACTTATTAGGTGAATTTATCTTTTGTAGGAAGTTGGAAAGCCAAAAGATGAAGACATATATTTGTCCAAGTTCAAGACAAGTGAGAAGAGAATTGCTGGCGGATTTTATTGAAGAATTGATTGTGGGATTATTGTGATTATAAAGAAAAGTAAAGAGGGACAAGAGAAGACAAAACCATCGAAGCTAAAGAGCCTATTTCATGTCATTCATAGCCATTTAACGCCCACTACCTCACCGTTATTTCTTTTCCACTAACTCTCCACCATCAGCACATGTTTAATCCAATTAATCCCTCACTTAAACCCTTCATTACCCACCATGAACGCATTAACTTTCCACTCACCTCATTGACTACTATAAATCACCCATCAACTTATTTGGCAAAGGAACCACTACGACAGATTTCTTTATCCATTTCATTCAAAATTTAGTTATGTTTTCCTTTGTAATGAGTTGCTAGAACTCTAGCTAAGGCTAAAGGGAATGTCCTTTGAGTAAGTTTGTGAATTGTTCTTTAATCCAATATACGGTATGAATTGCTAAATTCTTTTATTTTTGGTTGTTCAATATTTTCATATCCTTTTATTTTGATTGATGTTGAGTGCTACTATCTTTTCATGAGTTCAATTATATTTTTCTCATTGTTAAGAACTGACTTAGCATGCTTTTAAATTAAAAGAGTAGATATTAAAAAAATTCCATTTTATGAACAATCATTAATAAAAGATAACATTGAAAAATTAAATTGGTTTTAATTTCTTTATCTTCCGGTTAAAGTTTCTCAATGATAATTTTAATCGAGTTATAATTTGGATTAAAGAGCATGAAACATATTTTGCTTAAAGAATTGAACCTTGATGCCTTAGCATTTCCATTATTGATATTTCATTTTTAAACTCAATCTCTACAACAATCAAATCAAATTACTTTTCCATTTTGCTTGTCACTTTTATTTTGGTACTTTTAATTATTTCTTTGTGTGCAGACATTTGCCTACCTGCTCCTTGAGGATACGATACTTGAACTTCCAAGATTATTACTACGTGTGACTACTTGCACTTGGGTAGATGCAACAAGTTTTTGGCGTCATTGCCGGGGAGCGGTGAAGCGAAAAGTAGCACAAGGAAATTCATTATTAAGGTTTGCGGTTTTAGTTTCCAAAGCTAATTCGGTAAGGCTTATCAAACTCAATTTTTCATTTATGTATTTTATTTTTTATTTTCTATTTTCTATTTTCATTTTTGGTGTTTTTTGTTTGCTTTTGGCTTAGTTTTTTAAATAAAAAAAAGAAGAAGAAAAAAAAAGTTAGTTTAGTTTTTTTATCTGTTGCTTCTTTATTTTGTTTATGAGATACCGTGATCGGTTGGTAGATTTACAAAGAGACCACAATTTGACCAAACTTCATCACAAATGGCTGAGAACAATAATAATAATAATAATAATAATAATGTATTGGAAGGGCCCCAAAATGATGAAGATAATCATAGTGTTCATAATTATGAGAATCCACTTGTTAGGACATTACATGATTATTTGCATCCTGCTCGTACAAGTGTGCCATCTTGCATCATTTTTCCATTAAATGGTCAAACTTTTAATTTTAAACCGGGCATGATACAACTTTTACCAACATGGAATGGAATCTGAAAATCCATATTCACATGTGCGTGAGTTTGAGGAACTTTGTGGAACTTTTCCAACACAAGGGTGTAGGCTTGATATAGTTTTGCTAAAACTTTTTCCATTTTCACTGAAAGATAAAGCGAAAACTAGGCTTTATTCTCTAAGGCCAAGAACAATTGGAACAAATGCAAACTAAATTTTTCAAGAAAATTTTCCCAATTCAAAAGATAAATTCTTAGAAAAGACAGATGACCTCATTTTCTCAAAAAGACACTGAGTGTTTACCTCAAGCTTGGGAAAGATTTAAAGATTTGTTAATGTTATGTCCTCACCATGGTTTTGAAAGATGGAGGGTGGTAAGTCATTTTTATGATGGCTTAACACCTAAAGATCGACAATTTATTGAGATGATGTGCAATGGAAATTTTATGTATAAAGATCCTAAAGATGCTTTTGATTTTCTTGATGAAATTGCAAAGAAATCTCATATTTGGAGCGCTCCAAACACATTTGAGCCTAATTCCCAAAAGGCGAAATCTTCTATTAATCCTTCCAACGGCAGTATTTATCACCTTAAAGAGGAAGATAGTCTCAAAGCTCAATTGGCAACAATGGCTAGGGACTCTAAAATCAAAATTGCCTCAAAAAGTTAATTCAATTGCAAGTCAAGAAATTTGTGAGATTTGTGAAGTTTGTGGGGTCATGGGACATGTAACAAAAGAGTGTCCAACACTTCCAACTTTCAGAGAAATGTTGCATCATCAAGCAAACTTTGTGAAAAGAAGAATATGGAAAAAGGAGCCAAGAGGCGTGAGCTGAGCCGTAACCTGCCTAGTAGGTCACAGCGCAGCACAAGCTCCAGCATGAAAAAAAAATTACAAAAAAAGAGGGTCGCGGCCAGCAACCACAGCGGCACCAGCCACCATCCGGCGACGACCACTAGCGCCAATGGCTGGACTTGCAGCTTTGCCCAGCTGCGAAACTTGAGCAAAAGCTGCGGTCCAACATCCAGACCCGCGACGAGCACAAACAGAAAGGCGCAATGGCAATTGCCACCAGTAGTCGCCGCGACTGGCACCGTCACTCGTCGCTAATTGCTCCAGCCGCTCGATACGGTCACAACAACAACCCGTCGGGCCCACCCAGCTGGTCCTCGCTGCAAAGAAAAAAAAATTACATACAAAAACCAAGCGTGACCTACCTTGGGGTATATGGCAAGTCCTCTCCTTGGCAAGCATAACACTCCTCCAAGCTCGAAAGTAGTGGAAGATAAGTTTGCAATTTGAAGAGGAGTGAAGAGAAGCCTTGTATTTATAATAGTTGGGGATCCTTATCCAGCAAGGAGCACAAGCCAATTCCAAGAAAAAGTCAAAGGCCTACTCCATCTAGGCCCAACTCACAAGTGGAAACCCAAACAAAGTTAGAATGCCCAAAGAATATTTCACATCTCCTCCCTGCCACATATGTGCCAAGCAGAAGCTGAGGGCATTTGTGGGAGC
This sequence comes from Prunus kanzakura, assembly GCA_020521455.1. Lineage (NCBI taxonomy): Eukaryota > Viridiplantae > Streptophyta > Magnoliopsida > Rosales > Rosaceae > Prunus > Prunus kanzakura. The sequence continues at coordinate 84,114 of BPUM01000828.1, forward strand.
ATATATTTTGGTGAACAATGAGCGGGTGATATTTGGAAAAGGGAAATTCCTTAGGTAAATTAATTATCCTAATTAAATCCTATTTAATTTGGGAAATTATAATTGATTTAAGACGGGAATATCTCCCTAAATCCAGGATGAGATTTCCATTGAATCTCCTTGATTAATTCCAATATCCTATTTTTAGGTAAGAATAATCCTAATTAAATAAGGATTATTCTTCAAACCCTAGTTGACAAGGAGCATTATAAATACATGGCTACATCACACAATTGAGGTAATCCTAAATCCACAGCCGAAACTCTCTCTCTCTCGGTTTAGGTTTGAAGAGATTTTTTTTTTTTTTTCCCGACTTATCATCTTGGGAGTTATTCCCTCTTAGTTTATTCGAAGTATCTCAATGGTGTAACGCCGTCGACTTGAATCTTTACGTAAAAAAAGTTTATTTTCCCATGTTAATCTAATGAGAAGGAAGCTTTTTTCAGGACAAATTTTTGCACTTATCAGGACTCTCTTCGAAGGATGTCAACCTTGATGCCCTATTCGTGGGTTTTTTACTTTTTCCCCACTTATCATCTTGGTACTTGTTCCTTCTTAGTTTATTCGAAGTATCCCGATGGTGTAACGCCGTCGATCTGAATCCTTACATAAAAACAATTTATTTTCCCATGTTAAGCCAGTAAGAAGGAAGCTTTTTCCAGGAGAAATTTTTGGACCTATCAGGACTCTCTTTGAAGGATTTCAGTCCAGAGAAAAGATAGGAAGAAAGAACTCCTAACATTCTTATGTGAAGAAAGATCTGCAAGAAAGTGAGACTCCCCTCGACGGCCACACGGTTCTCTCGTACCATAGAGAAACCTCCGACCACTTTAGCTATTGTCGTATCCTTTTCAAGGTTCAATCGAACTAACTTAGGCATTGGAGGGCCTTTGGCCAACACGTGTGGTCTATTTACTCCAATTTTGCTCAAACAATGTCAACACCCTTAATTGCTTGAGCATAAGTTGTAAGTCTCAAGTCTTCCACAATCCTCCTAATTAGTTTCAATCCATGAATTGAACCCACAGCCACACACACTAAAGTAAAGTTCTAGAAATATCTTTAGTTTGCGGCTACACCTGGTTGGGACCCCTAGGCTACCTACGTACCCTTATTGAGGGATCAAGCCACACGTAGTTCTTCCGCTTCTTATATATATATATATATATATAGTTAAGTTGTTACAATTAAGTAAGAAAACGAGAAAATGAGAAAACGATTAAAATAGCATTAACCACGAGAACCTTACCAACGATTTAAGTAAAATATACTCCCCTCTTTCACATGTAAAACAAATTCATTCCTTAAGAGAATAGATATGATTTGTAGAAAATCCTTATAACTTGGAAACCTTAAATTCTCGTCTCATATAATCAAAAAATATATATTTAAACTTCTACTCAAAAATACTAAGATGAAATCATCAGTTTAGTTTGAACCTCTTAAAACCAAAACGCTCTCCAACTAGGCGTACCCCGATTCATATTCCGTCAATACCTTTAATATACCGTCAATTCCGATAAAATTTCGTAAATTCCAATAATATTTCATAAATTCCAAGTATCTTGTCTGTTACCTCCTCGCATGCCTCGGAAACATAAAGTCACCCAAGCCGCATTCCTCGCAGGCCTCAGGGGACCCTTAGTCAACCTGAGCCGCATTCCTCGCAGAACTCGGGGGACATGTAGTTAGCCTAAGAACGCACATCCTCGCACCACAGGGTTCAGGCGTCCCCGAAACTCGTGGGGCAATGTCATAAATGACAAATCTATTTCAAAGGCAACTGGGGGGGGGGGGTTACTCTTGAGGTGGGTTTGAAAACCATATTCTGAAACTTATCTTGAAATTCCTTTTGTTTCACAAACCATACTTAAATTCTCTTCTCAACTTTCCAGAAATCAGTTCTCAACTACCTTGAAATTTACACTACATACTGTTGAAAACTAGTGTCCATAATTCATCATTTTCAACGACTGAGTATATGTATTAAGTATAGACATGCACTTAAATATTTAATTAGTTTATTAATCATGTCGAACTCCAATTAACAAACCATTCTGATGCTATAATAATAATCTTAGTAGCAATAAATAACTAGATAAATAAATAAATAACCACTACCCCTAAAGATTCCATCAGTTCCAATGACGCATAATCTCCAAATATCGAGAATAACATTTAGGTATACCATCAAATACTATAATACACTTTCAAATAACAAAATAATAGAAATATGCACCATTTAGCAATCTATATATATATATATATATATATATATATATATATATATATATAAATATATATACTCATTCCATGATCATATAAATCCATAATAGATTGTATGGTAATTTAATCAATGAAAATATTGCCATTACAAACCAATGAACACTCACATAAGCATAAATTTTCTAAAGATCCGAAAATAATTCAAATAGAAATCAACACTTGTTTTCACATAAATTCCATAAAATACTGTATCCCATAATTAAAACAATATACTTCTGTACATAACTCAATACTACCCAATCCATATACTTTATTTATAATCATAATAATATCAATTAATGAAAAGTAATAACCTTTAAAGAAAATCTAATAACTTCAATTATCAATGTAATATCCAAGAATTTCTATAAGGTACTATAACATAATCCTCTAATCCTAACATGATCAAAATAACTCAACTTTCGGTCAAGACTCTTTTACATGGTCGTTCTAGTACTTCTCGAAGGGTAAAACTACCTTGGAAGACTCACAATCAACCCAGAAGTCAAACTGCCTAAACTTGGTCAACCAGGCCCACGAGGCTCACGACCTCCGATCACCAATCCGTGAGTTCATATAGGTTCAACACACTTTTCTAAACCCACCCTGCAAGTCTGGTCCAATTCGAACGGTTGGATAGCTCACGATCAGACGATCGAACGGTTATCGTAAAACGCAAACTTTAACTTATTGAATCGGAACATCCAGATCTCCGATTCGCGATCCGCGAATTCCTACACGATCCTAGAAGTGCCTAGATCAACATATTTTAAATTCGAGTCGATCCAACAGTCCGAACATATCGAACCCGAATAAGGCATAATATGCGATATCCGATCGTGGGTGTCCGAATGACGCCTAATACGCCAAAAGTGGCCCATGCGCCGCCACACGCGCCGGCAGCGCGTGGGTGTCCAAAGCAAGTCCGGCGATCGAAAAATCTCCAAACCGTTGGTCAAGACTTAGGAGTAACATTTCTTTTTGGACACACCCCAAAAAGTCAACGGAAATGGCTAGAATCGGAGGCCGAAAACCGGCAGATTTTCAATCACTTATTTAACCCCTTAAACGCAGAAATTTCTCCTATTCAACACAACCAACAGCTAGAACATCTCGAGAGGTTGAGAAAGCATTCCTGGATCGACATAAATGGTGGTTGGAAGTGGGAGACGAGCGGCTGGAATTTTTCTAAAAAATCCGGCCAATTTTCTTGATTTTCCGGCGGTCACGGCTGTTCGTGGTGGCAAAAGGGGTGGGGTAGGAAAGGCGCAATGTGCCGGTTCTTTTGGTACCAACCCCGTCGCGTTTGGTGGTCGGAGGTGGTGGTGGCGACCCAAAAATGGGTCGGATGAACAGTAACAGAGGGGGAGGGGAGGTGCTGCCTGCGAACCAGAGGGAGGGGGAGGAAGAAGAAATAAAAGAAAAGATTAAATAAATAAATAAATTTAAACTGCCGGTTACTGTAAAATCATCTTTTTATTTGAATATTTTATTAATTAAAATCTAATTTAGGATTGGGTTGTTACACCTAGTATGAATTTACTTATTATATACCCAACTTTTATAAACGCATTTTGGATATAATTTACCTAATAATTGACTACTATGCAATAATACAATTTGTAATTTACCTATTATGGGTGTACTGTATGTATATTAAACCCATCACATTTATAGGTATATTGTGAAATTAATTTACATACCCAACTTTTTATAGGTACACTGACTATTATGTACCCAGTATGAATTTATCTACGCAACTTTTCACAATTGTAGGGGTCTTTTTTCTTCCGGTAGCAAGTGGGCTGAGCTGATGAAGTTGTCCCCTTTGCCTGAGTTCGAAAATTAAGCCCCAAAATGCTTCGAAAGGGCAGCAAGGCCTTAGGAAGTATTTTGGTTATCTTCACCAATAATAATAACAACAAATTACAGATAAATCTTCTAGCTTTGCATGAGAAGATTATGGCATGGGAGCAAAATTATCATGGGTTTAGCACTTGAGAGAAAACTGAGTATTCTTAGGGGAAAATAGGTATTAAGGTAGGAAATGAAGAATTAGCAGAGAGGTTTGGCTGAGAATGAGGGAAAAGAGAGGAATGGGTGGCTTGAGTGTAACTTCCGGCAGCTTGGCAGTGACTCTGAGCAGCCTGCCAGAAGGGGAAAAATGGGGGAAATAAGAGTAATAGACCAAAAAAGCACGAAAATTACTGAGTTTGCAGGTGAGAGAGGAAGCTTGCTCTCTGAAGTGTGTTGTGTTGGGTAGAGAGGGGTCCTATTTATAGCTGCTGGGGGTAGTTCTTCTTCAAGAAACCCTAATGGCTTCCATCCTATTTTTGCCAAGTTCTTCCCTTCCTTCCTTTCTTCATCCTTTCAATCATCTTCCTTTGGTAAAGTCAGCTCTGCTTCCTTGCATAAAATCAGGGTTTTGGGAGCTCAATTCCCCCCTTTCCCGCGGCTGCCTCTGAGGAGGGTTTCTCTTTTCACCCATTTCCTTTCCTCTCTTCCTTTCTCTCCCCATGGCCAAATCTAAGGAAGGAAAGAAAGTGGGTATACATGCTGGTTCAAGGATGGCGCCTTCCCTTGCGCCCCAACATCCTTTGGCTCATTCAATGCTTTTGCTTGGAATTTGCTCCTCCCTCGGGGAAACTCCCAGCAGCCCCTCCTTATGATCCTTTGGTCCCTTCGTGGCCTTCTGTTTCAGACACATGCTGAGGGCTTTAGTCCTTCTTTATTCAAATTGCATGGGCCTTTTAAAATGGAAGGTCAAGTTATTTAACTAGTGGGCTAGGTTTACCAAATATTTTGGGCTTTGTGGGCTATTAGAGATAGTGGGCTATTTTTCTACTAAGGTGATGGGCTATTCTCTTTTTTGTGCTTACCCACGTTTGGGCTTGAAAAATGGGCCTGAGTCCCGAGGCCCCCAAGCGACCCGAGACTTCCATTTTTCAACCCGCCGATGGGCCCCATGACAACTCGTTACCATCCATACCACAACCCACTCAAGCAAGCCCCGGGCAATTGAGTGGCTTGGGCCCACTTAAGCTTGTAGCGCGACGTGTTGCTTATTTGCTTGGCGTGGCATGTGTGCAAGTGCGTATGACGAACTTTCGCGTGCCCTAATCGGGCTTCTCCTCGATAAGGTATTGCATTGGGCTGAGAATTTATTTGGGCCGAACCGTGGATTTTTTGGGCCTCAACAACAATATATTGTGAAAATAATGTACCAAGTATGAATTTACTTATTATTAAAATAATATACCCAACTTTTCTAAACACATTTTGGAATAATCTAATTAAGACACATCATCAAGTTTTTTTTTCTTCTTTAAACACATTTTAGAGCTGGTGCATTTACAATGGTCTAGATTTATTGAAATGTGCATTTTCTGTGAGTATTGTACCTATTTTTTTTTTTTGTCAACATCTGCGGAATTTATTGAATAGAGGAATCAAAGTTTACATCTCTTGCTAAAACATTAGAGAGCCATACTGGGCAGAAAGAATCCCAGCTGCATGTACCCCAAACTCTAGAAAAATACGCAGCAACCTCATGTGCTGCTTTGTTGCATGTTCGCGGAGCATATCTAAAGTCTACCCGTTGAAATTGAGGAGCCAAGACCTGAATATCAAACAGGATGCCTTCGATGTCTGCAACTCCCATACACTTACCTTGAATCTGTCGTATAATCTCCTTAGAATCCGATTCCACCTCTATCTGTCTGAGCCCCATCTGAAGACACGCACCCAAGGATTCACGAATGGCCTCCGCCTCGGCCGCTAGTGCCGTTCCACAACAGGATAATCCTGTGCCTCCAGCTAGCAGAAGCTTACCACAGTCATTGCGAAGAGGGTTTAGGGTATTATACATATACATCTATATCATTGGAGGATATTAAGTCATGTTTAAATATAATTGAAGGATACTAGGTATAATAAAATTCATTTATTCAAGCTATTGGAGGTTAGGAGGGAATATTTGAAGTAATTTAATTATAGCTTATTATTTATGGGAGTGGAAACATAAATGTGCAGTGAGGTATTATTCATTTGCCTTAATTAGGTGATTGAGAACAGTTAGCAACCAAATAAAGATCTAGTGGCATGATTTGTAAATAAATTAACCTATATGGACAAATTTTATCATAATTTGAAATTGAGTTTTACTTAAACATTGTATTATTGGTGGGTTATTGTCTAGAGTTTTTAAATTGTAAGGGCCTTTTAGTATGACCCAATAATAAATTTACAAATACAACCATCAAAAGTAGGAAAAAATAAACTAACATTTGGGCGGAGATAAATGTCACAGCCGGTTAGTTTTTCAAGTTCTTGCATCTTAATTACATTGAAAAAAAAACAAAAACAAAAACGAACAACAGAAAAAAAGTAAGAGTAATGCTATTTAGACGCACAATATTGATCACTTTAGTTGACCACTTTATGTGGCAATTGATGTGTCATGCCAAGTCAATTAATGAATGTCGCCATGTCAATTAAAAACCAAATTTAAAAACCATAGCGTTCCTAGTAAGTGGACTCATGGCAACATTCATTAATTGACATGGCATGACACATCAGTTGCCACATAAGGTAGTCAGCTAAAGTGGTCAATGTTGTGTGTCTAAATAGCATTACTCAAAAAATAAACATGATTTAGATCACTTTTATGCACATGTATCAGGAGGGTCATGCGCAGTTTCTTTCGGAAAAACATATACAGTATACTTTAGTTTGAGAGGCATTTGATTGTCAAATTGACTTTTGCTTTTTGACCGTTGCAACAATTCTTCAAAGCTCTCACTAATACGCATAATCGATCCAACCCACATATATCTAGTTGAGAATACTTTTTTGGTTAATACCTCCACGTAGTTTTGAATCTGCTGCCACTTAAAAACATATTTGTAAACACAAAATTAGATTTTTTTTAATCTAGAAAGAAAAAAAAAATTAAATTGCAATTCACATAACGATAACCAATCAAATGACAGAATAATGTGAGCGTATATATATATATATACAGTGAGCTTCAGTTGAGGGATCCCTCAAATAACTTATTTGAGGGACACCCTTGTAGAGCCCAACATATATTGTATTTCATTAATCCAAACCGTCTATTTTGTAGATATTCATTCGAAAATCATCTCTGCAAAAAATCACTTGAATCCGATAATTAATTTTGTAGGACACAATTAGATGTCTAAATGGTTTTCGATTTATCTAATTTTTTGTAAGGATGATCTATGAATGTAGACTTAAAAAATAGATGGTTTGGATCGTTGGAAAAAAATTCGTAGGGTACCCTAAAGGGTGTCCTTCAAATAAGATTTGAGGGATCCCTCAATAGAAGCTCACTGTATATATATAAAACTTTGGATTCAATGAAGTCTTAATCTACAAAGGATCAAAAGAATAAAATAAAAAAATATATATAAACCTTCCAATATTAATAAAAACAACATTGTAGCCACCATCACTTGGTTTCTAATGAGAAATAAGGAATTTGGATCGAAGAGGCAAGAAGAATTTGGGGAAGTAGGGGGCACTCGCAGAGAAAGGAAGAATAAAAAAGAAGAGGAAATGACGTTAGATTTAGGTTTGACGTTTCAATCAGGAAATCTTTTTCTTTTTTAATTATATTGAAATTGAGTTATTGATGTGTCAACTTTACATTCTTTGAATTGAAATTTAAATGATGTGGTGGGTGAAGAGAGAAAATCAAGCAGAGGATTCAAATCCATCTGCGAGAGGGGGAAGACGCTGGCAGAGGGAGAAAGTAGAGGGATGATGGAGGTCTTTTTGTTTTTTTAAGTTTTAATATTTTGTATTTATAAGACTTAAGTTTCTTTTAATTAAATTTTTTTTTTAATGGATTTTTAGCTTAAAAAATATTATATTTAAAATCACGTGGCTCTATACCATTGGATGTGTGGGCTCCACACATGTGCCACGTCAGTAATTTAATAGAAAATTTTACGGAAGCTAACGACATGGACCATTTTGATGTGTGGATGGTAACCTTAAGGACCATTAGTGTTACAAAAAAACGTTAGAGACAAAATGCGATAATTTCACAAACCTCATGGACCATTTGTGATAAAAAGACTAAAACTTCATTAGAACTAAAACATAGCATTAGAAAAAAGAAAAAGAAAAATAGGATTGGTACTGAGGTGACGAGGGGTAAAATTATACGACACTCAAGCAAAACCACACAAACTTCACACACTTTAGACCTTGACCAAATACGCTTATGACTAGTCAACTGTTAGACGTGAATAACCACAACCAAGAACATACACAGAGCATATCAAAATATACCTGCAAACGTAGAGAGTTACTAGTGACAACCTAAGCACTCAGAAGGACCCGTCAATCTAGGCATCCCCTGTGCTAGCAACAACTATGGTGAAAGTGTGTGAAGGCATCATAATCAAGTAAACACCAAACAGCTTAAAAGGATGACTAGTCAACCGCAAGAACACAAACCCATAAATACATGAACATCATGCGATGACTAGTCAACTGTCAAGAACACAAACCCAGAAAATTACAGAGATACAAACCAGAAATTGTTCACCCAGAAACCCACCATTGGGAAAAACTAGGAGTCATCAACCGATCAAGCATTCACTAAGCAAAAAGATTCTTACAAAGAAACACTAGCAAGCTCAACAAATCCTAAGTCTATTTAGGAAGATGAGCTATACCTCCTTTGTGCAATCTTCTTCTCCAGCTTAGCAAAACCAGCAGCTTAGTCTTTCATGGCAATGGCAGGTTCTTCTTCAACTCTATCATCCCATGGCACCAACTAGCCAGCTCCAACTCAGACAAGAACGAAATTTGGATTCAAGGAGTAAATGACCAAGATATATATGAGAGAGTGTTTGAATCTGACCTAGATATATATATGAGAGAGTGTTTGATCTAGCAAGATGAGGTTTTCATATTTCAAATGCAGTTTTCGAAAAATCAATTTGGAAAACTCAAAGATGAAAAATATGAAGGTTTGCTCTTGAGGAAGAAGAAGAGACAGTTTTCTAAGAAACTTTCCAAAACTCACCCACAAAAGAGACAGCTGCCAAAGGAGGAATTCTTTAGTTTTTACACAAAAATTCATAGGTTAGAATTGTACAAGGCAGCAGAGAATTTCGCAAAATAGGACAAAAAAGATGGGTAGGATCCAACTGGAAATCCTACTAATGCAAAGGTTGACTAGTCATACGAAGGAAAGATGACTAGTCATAATCTTCAGGAATTTAGTGAATGCAATGCAAAATTTACCTTTGTCAAACACATTGTTGTCCATCATAATGTAGCCAAATAAGAACACCTAGAGATGTAATTCTTAATCTAAACTAGATCTTGGGAAAATACAATGATTGTCCTATTACAAATTGTCAAGGGAAGCCAAAAGAAAATCACAAAATGCATACACTTACAATGGGCATGTTCGGGGAGGGGAGGGACTACTCAGCAATGAGGGAGGGGGAGAGTGGGACTACAACTAGAGGCGGACCTACAGAGGCGCAAGGAGGTGCAGTTGCACCTCCCCTTGCCGGAAATCCTGTGAAGAGGCTGGATTATGCACCTCTGTTGGTCCCAAGGTTCTGCATTTGAGGTGTGTTGCAAGGGGTTTCAAAACGAGGAAGATGACTTGGGTTTTTTGCAGTGCAAACGACGTCGTCTTTGTTATCCTCCAGCTCAAAAGGCGTTTAATGAAACGGGGAGTATTGATTGATGCAATTCTGACTTTCGGCAAATAACCACTTTAACCATCTTATTATCCTCCAGCTTAAAAAAAAACCTTTTAATTATCCCATAATCAATTAACCATGTGAGCAAATTAGGATTCCCTTCCATCTAGAAAACCCACAACCCAAAATCACTTTCCAAATCTCTCGAAGATTTCTTCAGTGCAAATTTAAGTGCTGATGGGTTAGTCTTGAAGATATATTTTATGAGTTAATATTTCTTGTGGCTTTTACAGGTTATTATTTCTCACTTTTATTTCTCACTTTTATATTTTGGGATTGCTTATTCTACTTAGATGAATAAGTACGTATATTTAATTACATTATACTGATTATTATGCGTCAATAATAATTAGTAAATTTATAAATTTTCTTGTCAAAACAATTGATTTCTTAGCTAGCGCCCACTATGTATTTGACTAAATGTCTCAAAGAGGTTTACTTGTTTTGTTTGTTCTGTTATTTTTTTAATCAATTATGAATGACATTAGTATTGTTTAAATTCTGTTGAGGCCCAAAAAAGTCACGGGAAGCCCAAAGACGTTTAAGGCCCGATATAACATATAATTTTGGTCATGCGTTAATCCAAGCTGTATTTTGGGAATTAATTCATTAAATAAATAATAGTGTTCATGCCATGCGAAGCCAATAATACATTTTTCATATGTCAATCACCTATCAAGCTCACATGAACCCAAGTCATGTGGTTACGGGGCTTGCATGAGGGATTGTGGTGTGGAAGGTTACGGAGGTCCACAAGGCCCACGAAAGCTCTTGGATAATGCAGACTTTGGGCTAGCTACTTGGGAGCACAAAAGTCCAAGCCCATTACTTAGAGTTCTCCAATATGGGTAAGCAAATGAGATATTTTCCAAGCATTTCCTTTTATCCATAAGAAATAGTCATTTTCCAAATGCCTAGCTTTACCCGTTGGAAATAAGCCTTTTTCAGCACTCCCTATTACCCATTGGAAACAAGCCAATTCCGACACTTCCCTTTACCCGTTGGAAATAGTCATTTTCCAATGCTTAGCTTTACTCATTGGAAATAAGAATGTCCCAATGCTCCCTTTTACCCATAGGAAATAAACTAGCTCCAACACTTCCTTTTACCTATTGGAAACCAAAGAGAGCCTTCCCCCTCTATAAATTGGGAGGCATTTGCCCAGCCAAAACCAACCTCTCTTGGTTGTTGCATGCTTCTCAACAACTATGAGAACTCATCTTCTTTTATCTTTTTGGTTGCTGCAGGCATTCCAGCAGCCATCCCAGCCATCAACCTCCATATTTTGACTGCTGCAAGTATCCCAGCAGCTGTTAACCAACATCTCTTGGTTGCTCAAGCCACCAGCAACCATCGAACCACTTTTCTTTCTCCCTTTGGCTGCTGCAAGCATTCCAGCAGCCATCCCAGCCATTCCTCAACCATTACAACCAAGATTTTCATTCCTCCTCATACCCTTCCAAGCTATAAATACCATAGCCTTCAAGCCTCAAGCTTTTCCTCCCATCCTCCTCTTGAAACTCTTAAATCCCCATAGCCATAGCCACAAATAACAAATCATCAACACCCCAAACTCAAGCATATCCAACACCAAGCCAAGCACATGCACTCTTATTTGCTAAACTTGTGAATCTTAGCTCCCACACTCCAAGCTCTCATGCCAAGCTAATATAATCTCAGATCTATATCAGCAAGTCATCTTCAACTTTTCGTCAAGCTGCCGGAAATGTCAACATCAAACACGCAGCCGCTTGAAGAAGAACAGAGTACTCCCCTGGGACATGCTTTTCCCTCGGGATGCTTTGGGCCTAGTCCTCGCTAACTCAGAAAAAGGGGCAACAAAGGCTTGATCCACCGCTCTATGGCGGTCCGAGAATCAACAAGCCCGAACGAGCCTTCTGACGAAAAAAGACCCCAACAAATTCTATAGATAATAGTTGTCTAAATTTTGTTTTCAAATTTTTAGTCTTTTAAATATTGCCCCTTCTCTAAAAAATTTATGAGTTCCGCATTGACTACAACCGCGTGGAGACAAATGGCCAAGGAATGGTTGGGTTGGGGAAGATCTTACTGGGGGATGGTCGAGAGTTAGGGATTGTTCTTGAGAGAGAGAGAGAGAGAGAGAGAGAGAGAGAGAGAAGGGTAAGGGTGGGGTGGGTGGATTAGAGTTCAGAGGTGGCTGTGGCTTGGGGCTTTTGGGTGTGGGTGGGGAAAGTAGCTGGGGAGAAAAGGGAGAAGAGAGGGGTGTTGCGGTTGACATCCCTTGGTTTTTAATTTCTTTTAGCTTTTAAATTTTATTTTTATTTCTTTTTTCAATTGAATTCAAATATTTATAATTTTTTTTTATTAATATCTTAACAATAGTTTAACGAATTGGATTACATTGGCTAACCATGCTGAACACAGGGACTAAACTTGCCAATGAGCTAAAACGCATAACCATTTTAGCATTTAAGCCTTATATATATATATATATTGTTTCTAATTGTCCATCTTTGCCAAGCAAAATATAGATGAAAAATCGAGTAGAATTTGTCTTCCAGAGTTGACAAAAAATCTATGGCCTCCAATTATGAAAGAAAAGAGAGGCTGTAGGAAACTTTATATTGTATCTAATTTTACAAGGCTGCAACTTCTCTTCACAATAAGTGAAGAAATAAAAGGTCCTCCATATAAAACCACAAACAAGAGCATATTATTAGATGGATCAGAGGAGCTTCCGAATTCAAAAGACAAGGAAACCAGAGAGATATCTAGCTTCTCCTACTACTAGCAAGCACACAAATCACATATATAATTTTTTCATGGTCCTTGGAAGAGGAGGACATTGACAGTGAACCCTCCATCGATGCAGACAGTTTGGCCGGTTATGTAAGACGCTGCAGGGAAGCATAGAAATGCCACCAAGGCGGACACCTCTTTTGGCTCTCCAGTCCGTCCTAAAGGGCATCGAGAGTTGACAGCCTCCAAAAAAATTTGGTTACTCAGAAGCTGCAAGTAATGAAGAGACCATAGAGAAGATGAATGCGCATGTTACGCATGGGGAAAGTTTGAGTTTAAATGTGCAGTTACTAATTAACAGTTTAACAACATAACATAACATGTTAGAAAATTTAAAAGACACGATCATATGGAAATTTTTGAAAGGATCTTACAGGCTCAGTGAGGGGAGTTCTGATGAACCAAGGTGCAACACTGTTGGTCCTTATGTTGTCTTTTGCCCACTCACATGCTAAGTTTTTTGCCAACTGATTCATTATTGCTCCTGAAATAGAGGGGTTAAAATGGACCGGGTTAGACCTAACACGGCACAAGTCTGGCCTGATTAAATAAGGTGGTATTTGTTTCCCAATTATGAATATAAAACCTTCATTTTATGTTTTAAACTACTCTTGGACTTTGGCTGTAGATAAACGTGGGAACTGCCGAACTAAAACCAGCAATCTAGAGCACAACTGAAGATTACTCATCTATTATGAGTACCAATCTTGAATCTGCTTACCATTTTTCCCAACTTGTGAATCCTCTTTTGAAAGCTTCAGGAGCTGGTAACGTTATTTTTTTGTCTTATGTTACTCGTAATAAATGAGTAATCTTCTGCAGAAAATTTTCAGTTGTGAAAAATGGTAAGAAAATTCAAGATTGGTTCTCATAATAAATGAGTAATCTTCAGTTGTGCTCTCGATTGATGATTTAAGTTCGGCAGTTCCCACGTTGTTTATCTATAGCCAAAGTCCAAGAGTAGTTTAAAACATAAAATGAAGGTTTTATATTCATAATTGGGAAACAAATACCACCCTTATTTAATTTGGCCGGACTTGTGCTGTGTTATGGCTGACCCGGTCCATTTAACACCTCTACTTCCAACATTAGAAAGACAAAAAACACTAAATATTGAGTTAGCTAGTACAGTTAAATATATATAATTATTTCATATTCCTGGAAATTTTTTACAGCCAATATATTTTGACCATGCCATAAATTATACAAAAATGCAAGGCTCAATCAGTTTAACGGATTAGCGGAGCTCACTTACAATAGGATGTTAAGTTTGCCGTAAAATAGTGATGAGGCCTTGTTTATTAGCTCTTTTCGTTGAGCTTTTGAGACCACATCACATACCGAACAAGTGACTTGATCAAAACCCTTCATTTTCCATTGGCTCAAGCAGTCGTTAAGCTGAACTTCATTACGAGAACAAGTACGTATAGTTGCACCTAGCCTCGCCAATTCCTCCACAATAGCGTACCTAGTAACAACACATATACGTAGTACTACTTAAAAAAAAGAACACACTACTACAAAAAAAGAAATAGACGACGGTAATCCACCGTCGTGTATCATGGTTTACAACCGACGAGAAATCGACCGCCGTCTTTTCATACATGAAATAACGACGGCAAATAACCGACGTAGATAATATAGTACACGTCAGTAAAATACTAAAACCGACGTAGATTTCATACATAAAAGCTTAAAAAGAGACCTTTCGACTATAATCGACGACGGTTTTAGTAAAACACAGACGTTGAAATAATGTTAAATGTCAAAAACAACTACAAAACCGACGTAAATATGCTTATCAACGTCTCTAAATACACCAAAACCGACGTGTAAAACTTAGAAACCGTCTTGGTTAATAAATACTACGTTCACTAAATGAAAAAACTGACGTCTTAAACATATAACATGGCATATATTTACATAAACAGACATAAAAACAACAATAACCACGACCCTTTATATCACCACAGACGTTAAAAATGATTTTGACGGCTTGAACACAAAAAAAACGACGTGGTTAATATAGTACACGTCAGAAAAGAACTAAAACCGACGTCGATTTGGTACATAAACGCATAAAAAAGAGACCTTTCGACTATAATAGACGACGGTTGTATTAAAACACAGACGTTTAAATAATTTTAAATGTCAAAAACAACTATAAAACCGACGTAAATAGTTTTATCAACGTCTCTAAATTAAATAAAACCGACGTGTCAAACTTAGAAACCGCCGTGGTTAATAAATACTACGTTCACTAAATGAAAAAACTGACGTCTTAAACATATAACATGGCATATATTTACTTGAATAGACGTAAAAACAACAATAACCACGACCCTTTATATCACCACAGACGTTGAAAATGATTTTGACGGCTTGAACACAAAAAAAACGACGTGGTTCATATAGTACACGTCACAAAAGAACTAAAATCGACGTCGATTTGGTACATAAACGCATAAAAAAGAGACCTTTCGACTATAATAGACGACGGTTGTATTAAAACACAGACGTTTAAATAATTTTAAATGTCAAAAACAACTATAAAACCGACGTAAATAGTTTTATCAACGTCACTAAATTAAATAAAACCGACGTGTCAAACTTAGAAACCGCCGTGGTTAATAAATACTACGTTCACTAAATGAAAAAACTAACGTCTTAAACATATAACATGGCATATATTTACTTAAACAGACGTAAAAACAACAATAACCACGACCCTTTATATCACCACAGACGTTGAAAATGATTTTGACGGCTTGAACACAAAAAAAACGACGTGGTTAATATAGTACACGTCATAAAAAAACTAAAACCGACGTCGATTTGGTACATAAACGCATAAAAAAGAGACCTTTCGACTATAATAGACGACGGTTTTATTAAAACACAGACGTTTAAATAATTTTAAATGTCAAAAACAACTATAAAACCGACGTAAATAGTTTTATCTACGTCTCGAAATTAAACAAAACCGACGTATAAAACTTAGAAACCGCCGTGGTTAATAAATACTACGTTCACTAAATGAAAAAACTGACGTCTTAAACATATAACATGGCATATATTTACTTGAACAGACGTAAAAACAACAATAACCACGACTCTTTATATCACCACAGACGTTGAAAATGATTTTGACGGCTTGAACACAAAAAAACGACGTGGTTAATATAGTAAACGTCAGAAAAAAACTAAAACCGACGTCGATTTGGTACATAAACGCATAAAAAAGAGACCTTTCGACTATAATAGACGACGGTTGAAATGAATTATAATGATATACAGAGCTATGAATTAATGTCATACAAAGCTTGCAGAATGAAAATGTGATCGGAATTAAAATGATATACAGAGCTATGAATTAATGTCATACAATTAACTGCATAACTAATGTCATACATTACAACAATCAATCAATCCATATATCTTCACACCCATCTCTAATGTTCTCACTCCCAAACTCACCCACTAGGTCATCAAATGTGTCAACATTTGGTATCCCTCTAGAAAATGGCTCACACTCAATTCTAATATCACCTAGCACATCATCACCAATAACATCATTATATTCTCTATTAGGCATTGATAACACTACCTACCAACCACGATGCATTGGGTCGTCAACATAAAATACTTGTTTGACTTGAGAAGCCATAACAAATTGGTCATTCCTATGTCCAATTTTACTCAGATCTACAAGGGTAAATCCAAGTTCGTCGACTACAAGGCCCGAAGTGTTATCTATCCAATCACACCTCAAGACTGGGATTCTAAACTTTTGGTAGTCAAGATCCCAAATTTCTTGAATAACCCCATAAAAACCCATATTGGAGACAATAGGGTTTTTATCCTTGGCACTAGCAACTTGCATAGTATGTGCAAGTAAATAAACTCCACTATTTTGGACAGTTCGCACATCATCTTGTGCCTTGGTGCTAAATTTGACACCATTAATAAGATAGCTCCTATATGATGGCACTACCATGCTTGGACCAGTTGCTAACCATCTCAAATTTTCTGATATGCCATTATAATCTTCCCCATTAAATTCACTTTGAACCTACAAATTAAACATATATATTAATTCAATCTAACATATATATAGAAAGAAAGAAAATTAAAATAATAAATTGAATATGTCATTCAATAACATATATACCTTAACACGTAGCCATTGAATGAAAGTGCTATTGTGCTTATCTTGTAGCCACTTTGTTCTCTTTCTAAATTTCGGATAAATGGTCTTGATGTGGATCATATGTTCCCTACAATTGACACGAAAAAAACACGCATTACGGTCCCTTATATATAAGATAAATATAAGGAGTAATAATATTTAACATGGCTACATATATATGAAAAATTAAACTCATACGTACTCGATATAAGGTAGGACTTCCTCCGTATTCTCCAAGACATATAGATGTGCCTGGTTCAACAAGTCCATATCAACTAAGCTCACTGTGCAACCTGATAATGGCTTTGAAACTCCCATATTCTGGCTTGAAGGCACTCCAACTGTACTAACATCAGATAAATGCTCGGTACAAAATTCTACAGCTTCTTCAGCTATATACCGCTCAGCAATGCAACCTTCGGGACGAGTACGATTCTGAACATACCCCTTTAGCACTTTCATATATCTTTCAAACGGATACATCCATCTAAAATATACTGGCCCACATAGACGAACTTCTCTGACAAGATGTACTACTAGATGAACCATGATATCAAAGAATGAAGGGGGAAAGTACTTCTCAAGCAAACATAAAGTAACTACTACATCTTCTTCCAACTTATCTAGCTTGGAAACATCTACCGTCTTTGCACATATAGCATTGAAGAAGAAGCACAATCGAGTTATTGCATACCTTGCAGGCTTCTCCAAAACAGAACGAATTGCCACAGGGAGCAATTGTTGCATCAAGGTATGACAATCATGAGATTTAAGGCCAAGAAGTCTTGAATCTTTTAAAGATACAAGATTTTTTATATTTGAAGAATAACCTTCAGGAACCTTCATACCATAAAAAGAATTGCAAACCGCTCTCTTCTCTGCTCTTGACAAATTCCAAGGCCCTGGAGGCAAGCGAGTACGTCTTTCTCCATACTCGGGTTGCAAATCAATTTTTACCCCCATGTTCAATAAGTCTAACCGAGCAGCAATCCCATCTTTATTTTTTCCAGGGATCTCTAGCAATGTACCAATGATACTATCGCAAACATTCTTCTCAATGTGCATAACATCTAAGGCATGCCTCACAGAGAGGTATTTCCAATACTCGAGATCAAAGAATTTTGATTTCTTCTTCCAACAAACTCTGTCACCATCATTCTCACCAACACTTCCCCCATTTTTCGAGCCCCATATGTAATTAATATCTTCAACCATATGCAGCACTTCTTCTCCTGTTAATGGCTCAGGGGGCATGCCATATTCAGGTTTCCCATTAAAAGCTGCACGTTGCCTCCTATATGGATGATTGATTGGTAACCACTTTCTATGCCCAATGTAACAAATTTTGTGGCCATTTTTCAACCTGTGACTAGGTGTATCATCGCCGCATATTGGACAAGCTTTATATCCTTTAACAACACAACCAGATAAGTTTCCATAAGCGGGAAAATCATTAATTGTCCACAGTAATGCAGCTCTGAGTGTAAAGTATTCTCCTATGTGGGCATCATACACTCCTCTAATCCCATCCCACAGAGATTTCAAATCATCAATCAAAGGCTCTAAGTAGACGTCTATATCATTTCCGGGCTGTTTAGGACCGGAAATCAGTATAGTCAACATCATGAACTTCCGCTTCATGCATAGCCATGGTGGGAGATTATATGTAACTAACATAACTGGCCAACAACTGTATCTGCTACTTAAAGAACTGTGGGGATTGAATCCATCAGATGAGAGAGCCAATCTCAAGTTTCTTGGCTCATTACCAAAGTCGGGCCATTTTTCATCAACAAGTTTCCAAGACGGGGAATCCGCTGGATGAGACATATAACCGTCAACTGATTTTCTTGCAGCATGCCAAGTCAAACTCTTAGCTGTCTTATGTGATTGAAACATCCTTTTAAACCTTGGAATTGGAGGAAAATACCACACCACCTTCGCTGCCACACCCTCTTTCAAGAACCCATCCTTGGTTTCCTTCCACCTTGAGATACCACAAGTAGGACAATTAGTTGCATTCTCATACTCCTTCCGATACAAAATGCAGTCATTGGAACATGCGTGGATTTTCTCATAACTCATCCCTAAAGCAGACAAAGTCTTTTTTGCCTCGTACATAGAGGAAGGTAGTGTATTTCCTTCTGGAAGAAATTCTCCTTGAAGTATCAATAATTCTGTAAAGCAAACATCACTCATCCCATGTTTTGCTTTCAAATTATATAACTTCACCAAAGCCGACAACTTCGTGTACTTACTGCAACCAGGGTACAAGGGTTCATCGCCATCCCCAATCACATTGGCAAACTCATAAGGATCAGATCCAATATTGGCAAAATCATTATCATCCATCCCTAATTCTTCAAAAACATAACTAAACCTACTTTGCTCATCTTCTTCCACATTTCTACTAGCATTGGTAGTCCATTCCCAAGGTTCTCCGTGCCATCTCCAAATCTTATAGCTTTGGTCAATTCCATTAAAGTATAAGTGTTCCCTTATAATTCCAACCCCAAACAATCGAATATTCCCACATTTAACACATGGACAACGAATCTCAGTTGTATTTCCAAGATTTTGTAACGCAAAATTCAAAAATCCTTCCACCCCTAACTCATATGCCTTCGATCTTCTATCCGCATGCATCCATGACTTATCCATCTCACACTCTATCAAATTCATATAAATATATATATATTAAAGTGGAAAGACCAGCAATGAAACACTACCTCATTCAAATAGCAGAGAACAAAATGAAAATTAAATATAAAACATGGAAAAGACGACGGTTTATAAAACTAATCGTCGTTTAATATACATTCCGACGACGGCATCTATAGTCACCGTCGTTATTAAGATACCCAAACCCAGAAATTTGAACGGTGTTCTGGTAGCCTAAAGACGACGTTTAATGGAGAAACAGTCGTCTTTAGGCTACCAGTTGCGGCTTAAAACGCAGACGACGGGAGTAAATGAACAACCGACGTATAATAAACATTTGGACGACGGTTTGATCCTTCAACCGTCGTCGTAGTTAAAAAAAAAACAGCTTAAATCTCCCATACCCATTCCTTTTCCAAGAACCCATGGCCAAACAAACATAAAAGAACCCAAACAGAGAGCAATTATTACAAGATTGCAAACACCAAAACCCTAATATAGCTACCAACGAAAACATTTATGGATTTAAGAAGAGATTAGGGTTGTACTTACATGGATATTGAGAGAGAGCTGCGAGAATATAACAACTGCTTCAGAGAGAGCTTGGAGAATCTACGTACCCAATGAGAGATCTTGGAGAATCTACGTACCAAATGCTTTGAGAGAGATCTTGGAGAATCTACGTACCCAATGCTTTGAGAGAGAGCTGAGAGAATATAACAAAAGCTTGAGACAGAGCTGAGAGAATTAGGATTAAAGGGACTAGAGTTGTACTTACATGGATATTGAGAGAGAGCTTGGAGAACGAAAACTTTCAGACAAATTTATGTTGAAGAGAGAGAATGAACTATTTGAGGGTGAAAGGGAAATTCTGAAAATTTTAAGTCGCGGTCAAAAATTTTTAAGTACCGCGTTTTTCAACCACGACGGTCAACACTTATAATGACGTCTAATAATTACTTACAACGGCGGTTATAATAAATTTACGACGTTGTAAACACTAAAGACGTCGCTCTTTTATAACTGACGTCGTCAACCGAATTCAATTAGTCTTTGTTAATGTAGTTGACCAAAAACAGCGGGAGAAAACCGGCGTCGTTTCAAAAAACCCTAAACCCTAAACCCTAAACCCTAAACCCTAAACCCTAAATTTTAAAATAATTTTTAAAAAATACACAAGTACGAGAAAAATGAACCGAAAATTGCTATGGATTCCTTACAACATTGCCTTCTACAATAGTAGGCTAAAATATGGATTTCATAATTTTGAATTTATGGGCACCAATGGATCACATAAACCTTAGGGTTATGTTATGTAAAGTATAAGGAGTACAATGCTTTGTCTCTAAATTTGTTTGAATTTTGTTATCATTTGAACTTTGAAAACTAAAATTACATTTTTCAGGCCTTAACGGGCAAGATATTGTCTCAATCAGTGCATAGAATTTGCCGGTATATTTTTCGGATTTTGTTTTGAATATATTATTAATATTAGTAATTAAATACAATAAAAAAATATTTCCAAAATTATATTTTTTAAAGCTTTAGGATAGAGACAATATTCC
The DNA here is from genome assembly GCA_020521455.1 of Prunus kanzakura. Lineage (NCBI taxonomy): Eukaryota > Viridiplantae > Streptophyta > Magnoliopsida > Rosales > Rosaceae > Prunus > Prunus kanzakura. The sequence goes on from BPUM01000828.1 coordinate 105,371, forward strand.
AATGCTTGGTAGTTTTCAGTATAATTTTTGGATATAGTTATGAATTTAATATGGATTTAAATAAAATATAAAAGTCAATAACAATTAAATTAAAAATGACTTAGCCGACGTTGTATCCCTTTACAACGACTTTAAACATAAACAACCGACGTTGAAACTATATTTAAGAATATACACAGGATGAATTAATTATAAACCGTCGTTGTTATAGTATTAAACGTCATTTTAGTGTATGTAACGGACGTTGTTTAAATATATAAAGGCGGATATTTAATAATATCCGCCTTTGTATAATATTACAACGTCGTTAAGGTTATACTAACCGACGTAGTATATGAATACAAATTCATTTATACAGGATGAATTAATTATAAACCGTCGTTGTTATTAATATTAAACGTCATTTTAGTGTATATAACTGACGTTGTTTATATATATAAAGGCGAATATTTAAGAATATCCGCATTTGTATAATATTACGACGTCGATAAGGTTATACTAACTGACGTAGTATATGAATTCATATTCTTTTATGCAGGATGAATTAATTATATACCGTCGTTGTTATGTCTATTACACGTCATTTTGTTGTATATAACTGACGTTGTTTATTTTTACAAAGGCGGATATTTAGAAATATCCGCCTTTGTATATTATTTAGACGTCGATAAGGTTATACTAACGGACGTAGTATATGAGTACAAATTCATTTATACAGGATGAATTAATTATAAACCGTCGTTGTTTTGACTATTACACGTCGTTTTCAAGAATTACCGTCGATGTTAGATTTCCATTTACTGCAAGACGACCATTGTGTACACGTATGAGACGTGTAAATTTGAATCAGACGTCGGTGTTTGGGAACTAAACAAATTTTAAAACAAAATTTAATTTTGTTGATTTTTGTTCTCTTGATTACAACAAAATATTTATGTACATTTTAAATAAACTAAATTAAACCTGAACATTGTTCATAAATATTTATCTACATCAATTATCCTTCGGTAATTGCTTGTTCACGAATTCTGCCCATTCATGCCTAACTTCGTCAATATCCTCTTGTTTATACTGAAGTTTATCTTTTTTCTTGTCAAACTGCAAAATAAACCAAAAAAACCGACGTGTTATAAGGATACAAACGACGGTTAAACAAAAATATGACGTAGTAAAATAAAGAAAGTATATCTAAAATGTTGCGTTTTACCTTCTTCTCGAAATTTAGGTCTGGATCATGAATTATATCTCTCATGAATCGCATCACGTAATAGCCACACTCTACACTTGTTGGTTGTTCAGGAGTGCCGTGTAGATTTTTCCAAATGGCCTGCTGTTTACGTGAATTTTTGTTTATATGAATGTTAAACATTTTAATTGACCTGTTACAAGAAAACAAAGGGTGTTAATGACAAAACAAAAAATTTAAATACAAATAGTAACCGTCGTGGTAAATCAGTCAAAACGACGGAGTTTTTTAAACCAAGACGTTATATTTTGTTTAAAACGGCGGTAAAACCTAACCGTCGTTGTGTAACGTTATAACGTCGGTAAGAGTAAAAAACGTCGTATGACAAAAAATTGAGCAGAAAAAATTAAAACGTTCTTAAATAAAACGCAAACGACGTGGTAGTTAAATTAAAACGACGTTTTTAAGAAAATACTGACGTGGTAGTTAAATTAAAACGTCGGTAATATCTTCCCGTCGTTATATTATATAATAACGTCGGTATTAGTAAAAACCGTTGTTTATTTAAATACTTTATAGGAAAAATCATAAATCAGAAGAAATCAACTTACGTATTCACTATATTTTTCATTTCGTCGTCAACCATGCGTTTTGGCAGTGAATTCATGTAATAGGCAGTCTCTGTTAATGGTCTCACAATTACCATCACCCAATGACCCCTGCACATAATGATTCATATTAGAAAGAAAAATATTAGAAGCTCAGGAAAATACTTTAAATGGTACTAACCCTGGATTATAAGGGACCAAGAAAAATTGATTCCCATCTGCTGTATTAAGGCGGTTTGACAGGTTTTTTATTCGGTCTGATATTGATCCAGCTCCAGAGCTCACTAGCCCAGGGTCCACGAGGCCAACAAGGTTTACCATATTTGCCATTTTTAAATAGTCAAATAGGAACCTAAATATATGAAAGTCAATTAAATGAGATTTTAATTTAAAAGAAAGGAAAATGTCAAACAAAATGAGAATATAACAAAAGCTTGAGACAGAGCTGAGAGAATTAGGATTAAAGGGACTAGAGTTGTACTTACATGGATATTGAGAGAGAGCTTGGAGAACGAAAACTTTCAGACAAATTTATGTTGAAGAGAGAGAATGAACTATTTGAGGGTGAAAGGGAAATTCTGAAAATTTTAAGTCGCGGTCAAAAATTTTTAAGTACCGCGTTTTTCAACCACGACGGTCAACACTTATAATGACGTCTAATAATTACTTACAACGGCGGTTATAATAAATTTACGACGTTGTAAACACTAAAGACGTCGCTCTTTTATAACTGACGTCGTCAACCGAATTCAATTAGTCTTTGTTAATGTAGTTGACCAAAAACAGCGGGAGAAAACCGGCGTCGTTTCAAAAAACCCTAAACCCTAAACCCTAAACCCTAAACCCTAAACCCTAAATTTTAAAATAATTTTTAAAAAATACACAAGTACGAGAAAAATGAACCGAAAATTGCTATGGATTCCTTACAACATTGCCTTCTACAATAGTAGGCTAAAATATGGATTATAAGGGACCAAGAAAAATTGATTCCCATCTGCTGTATTAAGGCGGTTTGACAGGTTTTTTATTCGGTCTGATATTGATCCAGCTCCAGAGCTCACTAGCCCAGGGTCCACGAGGCCAACAAGGTTTACCATATTTGCCATTTTTAAATAGTCAAATAGGAACCTAAATATATGAAAGTCAATTAAATGAGATTTTAATTTAAAAGAAAGGAAAATGTCAAACAAAATGGGATTAGGGAGAATTACCTCATGTATACTGATATCACAGTGGTTCCAATCTCAACCATGGAACCAAACTGCAAAACATCTTCAGTGAAGAGGAAGGTATCATGCTCAATGCCAAACACTTCCTTGGGCATGTGAATTGTTAGAGCCTCGTTACCATTAGGCAACAACTTGGTCTGGAAATGTTGGCATAAGGCTAAAAGAGGACGTGGCATGTCTAGCTTTGAGAGATCCTATTTAAAGAAATTAATAAAGAAATATAAGTTAGTTTGTGTGTGAACTAAAATAAACGACTCTAACTAAACACAAAAAACAGACGTGGTATATAATATAAACGACGGTTTCTAGTTAATACTGACGGTGGAAAGGTTATACACGTCGGTAAATAGATAACCGTCGTTGTATTGAATTTATAACGTCGCTATTCTATAGAAAGGTCGTCTAATATAAATACAGTTAATGAAATCATGAAATGGACGACGGTTTATAAAAGCGTCGTGGTATTTAACGAAACACGACGTGTCTTGTAAGAAACAGACGTATATACCGTCGTTATTTTAAATTTTAACGTCGGCTATTAAAAGGAGCGACGTCTTTTTAAAATTTAAAAAGCAGAAATAGAAAATAGCAGAGATTTTACCGTGTCCTCTTTCTCTTTTGCAGCAGTATCAGCTTCAGGCTTCGGATCTTCTAATTCCAAAGCTAGGGGTCTGATATTAGTGGCCCCAGAGCAGCTTGCCTTATCAGACATTGGATTTTTTGGGCTTTGATCTTGAGGGGGTAAAATAATTGGAGGAATTGGAGTCCTTGGAGAAATTGGGGTTTGGAGCATCTGGCTGGGATCAAAATTAGGAACTAGTTGACGGATATATGCCAACAAAGCCTCCCTCTCTGCTCTGACTGCTTCCATTATAGTTTCCCTTGACTTCGCCTCAATCCTCAAGGTCTCTTCTCTGACTGCCTCCCTCACACTTTCCTTCAATTTGTCACCAAATTTCACTCTCTGCTGCTTCGGCAAATTGAAGAACTGAGTTGGGGTAACGCCAGCACCAGCTCCTCTGACTCTCCCACCATGCTCCGGGGTTCCCAAAGCCAGAGTCAAGATATCATTGCTCCCGGAGACAGTCAGAGTGCCTTCGGAGACTTGCTTTTGCAAATCATCCTAAAAGAGAGAAAGAGAGATTGTTAGAACCTGAGCAGGGTGTATGACAGATACATATACCGACGTTGTAAATTATAAACAACGACGGTTTTTATTAAATGACAGACGTGGTATTAATTTAAAACGTCTGTATATAAATACCGTCGTTGTTTATACTTTACAACGTCGGTATATAAAAATACGTCGTATATTCAAAATAAAACAGATTAAGACATAAATTAAAAATCGTCGTAGTATTCAAAGTAAGACGACGGATTATTAAACAAACAGACGTAGATGTACAATTCCATACGGCTGCACAAAATTACCGTCGTTGTATAATCATTCTAACGTCTAGATAAGATAAAACCGTCGTAAGTTTTAATGAAGAAGTGAAAAAACTCGATTGAAATATGCATTCTTTTCCAGAAATTGTGCACCACAAAATTCAGTGAAATAGACAGAGAGAGGGAGAGTGTGTGCGTGAGTAAACTTAAAACAAAAATGCAGTTCATAGAATAATTTAATCCGTCGTATTAATTCTATCTAGACGTCTACTTTATTCAAAAACCGACGTCCTATTCACTTTTAAACGTCCGTAAATTAAGCCCGTCGTGGTGTTCACTTTATAACGTCGCTTATGTAAATATAAACGACGTCTATACCAAAATAAAACACTCTGTTTTTCAAATTTAGAACAGAGTTAGTGAGACTTACGATTAGTTTTGCCTTCTCTGCAGCCTTTGGATCAGGGATGTTTCCTGATTTATCTTCTCTTGCTTTCTTCCACAGAACAGCTCGATCGATTTCTTGACCTTCGGGCATGGTTTCTACCAATTGTTCCGTCAAACCAACATACCCTTTTCTAGACAACCTATGGTTGTACTCCAATTTCTCCCTCCTCTCCTTCTGCTCAGCATGCTTAGCTTCAAAATCTGGGGTTAACCTTGAAGCTACGAAGGCATCCCATTGCGATTTCTCTATGAATTTATAAAGCAATGGGATTTCTTTTAATTTCTCCTTGTCATGTGCGAATGGAAGGATATATTGCTTAGTTATGTTATACTTGAAATCCTTCCATTTTTTGGCGGCAGACTGCAAGACCAAGTTCTTGTAACTATCCCCAATAACATAGGACATTTGAACAGCTTCCCAAATCTGCTCCTTCACGTCCTTGGGTAATTGTTTCCATTTCTTGTCCACAAGAGGGACTCTGGTGCGTGCCAAAACACCAATGTAAGACTGCATCTCAACAGCAGCCTCGCCATGTGGTTTGCCATCTTTATTGAACTCAACCACAGGCTTAACCTTCTCAATTTTCCTCTTCACAACACGGCTCATTGTGCTGATACCGCGGCCAGATTTTGGCTCCTCAACAAATGTGGCTGTGCTCGAGTCTTTCTCTGAGGTTGAGGAATATCTCATCCTCTTCGAGGGTTTGCTTTGAGTTGATTTTTCAAGTTCCACTGAACCTGTTTTGGGTTCATCCCCTTGTGCCATTGAACCTGCTGTGGCCTTTGACGCTTCAGCTTCCTTCTTTTGAGATTTCGAAACCATTTTTGATTAATCTGCCAGAATAACAACGTCGGTTATTAAAAATAAACGACGTAATAATACAAAACAACGACGGTAACACTAAAAAAGTGACGTCCTATTAAGACGACGGTTTTATATATTTCATGACGTAAATGTGCATAAACTACGTCGGTTATTAACAATAACCGACGTGGTTTAAAATTACAAAACGAGTATTCTTCTCACACTAGACGACGGTTTTATCTTGTTTCCGACGTATTAATTGTCACACCATGACGGTTTTTAGCCACCGTCGTGCAGTTTGCATTACGGCCGTCGTGGTGTGTCCATTCCATCGTCGAAAACAAGACAGAATTGTCGTCTCTTGGCGTCGTGAGAGTATCTACTTATGTATTTAATCAAAACCAGTGAAAGATTTCTTCAATTTGACAGAATCTTGTTTCCAGACAACTACGGCATGCAAATGAAAAGTAAAAAAAGGGAAGAGAGTGAGAAAAAACCTTGAATAACACCGGCGTGCAAAGAAATGTTTCCTTCCGACGAAGACGAAGACCAAAATGGTGATTTGGACGATGAAGACGATGATTCAGACGATGATGCTAGGTCAGGTGACGAAAATGGTGATTTGGGAAATGAGAGGGAAACTACGATACTTTTTCGGGAAGTGAAAACCGTAAAATATTAGGTCAGGTGACGAAAAGTTTATATATTTTCCCAGAGTTCAATACAACGACGTTGTTATTAAAAAACCGCCGTATTATTTAGTTATAACGACGGTAGATAATTTATAAATGACGTGGTTATCACAACTGCCGAAAGACTTTTGGAATTCCGATGTGGTTATGACGGCGCTTTTTTTTATCTAAACTGACGTTGTACTTGTAATTTCAACGACTGTGTATTTTAATAAACCGACGTGGTTACTTTGCGGTTCTGAAAACGACGTCGTTCTCTTTTTAATACGCGCCAAATGACTTTTGGATTTCCGACGTGGTTATGACGGCGCTTTGTTTCTCTAAACTGACGTTGTACTTATAAATTCAACGACTGTGTATTTTAATAAACCGACGTGGTTACTTTGGTTCTGTTCTCTTTTTAATACTCGCCAAATGACTTTTGGATTTCCGATGTAGTTATCTTTTTAATATGCGCGAAATGACTTTTGGATTTCCGATGTAGTTATATCTAAACTGGCGTTGATTAGTCAAATATGACGTCGCTATGTATATTAGAACCGACGTGGATATTTACTCCATTTTGTTTAAATAGGATTTTTTTACGCGTTTTTTAACTCTCAGTTTTCAATTAGGGTTGCAGAATGATTCCTCACAAGAAATTGTCTTTCTGAAAGCAAATGGGTTTGCAGAATGATTCCTCACAAGACCAAGCATGGGTTTGCTACATCCTCCTGTGTAGCAAGGGTGAAACCAGCTTGAGAACCCGCGTGGGTGTTCCTGATGCTCGCAGAGACGGACTCAGGTGGTGGCTGTAGCTGGGAGTGGGCTTGAGGTTCAGAATGAGTAGGTGGTGTCTATTCATTCTGAACCTCAAGCCCACTCCCAGCTTCACCCCAAAGGCACAACCCACAACAGGTTCTAAGGCTGGTTCCACCTTGCTACACAGGAGTTTTGAAGTTGATCACTGTGGAAAAGGGGACTACAATGTAACCAGGAATCGAGGAGTGAGGGTTCACACTTTGTTGATTTTGATTTTGATTTTGATTTTGATTTTCAGGAATCGAGGCTGTGCAGGAGCTTGAGAACAAGAGGAAGGAGAGGGCCCAGCTTGCATATGAGAGGAAGAAACAGTTGAACATATATTTGCCACGATGTATTTGCCAAATTTGTGTTCATATATTGTGTAAATATTTAACACGAAGAGATTTGCCTTTTAAGATGAAAATGTTGTTGAGGATTGAGAATTAAATTTTGTTTTGTGTTAAGAAAGATATTACCAAAATAAAAGAAAAATTAATTAATTTTAAAAAGCTATAAACATAAGACGGCGGTTTACAGAGAGGGTAGACGTATAAATTGAAAAAATACGACGGTAATTTGAACTTAGGACGTGGTAAATAAAAACGACAGTAGTGTTGTAGGTACCGTCGTAGTATACTCCAAAATAATAAGTCGGCGGTTTACAGAGAATGCACCGTCGTAGTATACAGACGTTGATTCCACTATATTATAGGACGTGGATTAAGAACAGTTGGTCGTGTTTAGTTAGGAGTTAACACGGCAGGTTTTTTGGTGAACTGTCGTCTTTATTTTCTACGTCAGTGTATTCATACCTGCTGTCGTTGTTTTTTGGTCAGATTTTAACACTGAAGAAATCCTTTTTTAAAAACGACGGTTTTTTATTTGTACGCGTCGTCTTTTAAAAATATTGAACAGTAAATCACTTATCCACGACGGTTTTTTTTTATACCGTCGTCGATTTAAATACGACGACGGTTTTATGTTATGCCGTCGTCTTTTTCTGGTCGTCTTTTTCCATTTTTGTAGTAGTGACACTTTCAGACTGCAAGCATAAACGAAGAAAGCGCTAACCCAATTCCTTTGGTTCCACCAGTGACAAGAGCAGTCATTCCATGAAGAGACCATCTACTATCTTTGCCATTGCTATTTGCCTGCGCCATCTATTGAGGCTGCTACTGATATTTCAAATTGGTTATATATATATATATATATATATATATATATATTTATGCAGAAATTTGAAGAGAATATTGAAGATATATATATATGCAGAAATTTGAAGAGAATATTGAAGATATATATAGTAGAAACTAGAGGAGACTTATTAGTCTTGCACTGCTTTACACTTTTTTTATAGGTCTGAAGAAGCACACAGCTTCTCTTGTACACATCAAACCTATCAGCCACACGCTCTGATATTTGTGAAAAGTCGTGTGTCGTGACTCGTATAATTGGAATTCGATTTTATCAAGCCTAGCAGTCAAATGAATACAAAACAAAACCAATAATTTTTTTTTTGAGAATCTTTCCTATCTCTTCCCTATCGAGAGGAATATAATATACTAAACTCACACTCAATACACAAATGCTAGGACTCGAACTCTGGATTTTACCTGAATGAGCAATTACTCTAAATCACTACACTAGTGAGTCCTTTGAAAAATAAAAGCAATAATAAAGGAGAAGAAAGCTGAGCAAAAATAGAGGAACGACTTGTGTACTAGATCTCTTAGTTCTACTTCTATTCAAACTTCTCACTTTACACGTTTTGCACACTTAAGACTTCTACAGAGACTTGCTCTGTTACACAAAACACTACCACAACATGGCTCTCTCTCACCACCAACTCCACTTCGATAGATCAAGAGGCTAACTTTTTTTCATTTCTCTAGCTAGTGTGTTACCCTACCATGTATACGAGTAATGCTAGATAGATCACATTTATATACCATCTCTCTAACAGAATCTTATCTTATCTTATCTTTATTAAGAGACGAATTATGGGTCTGTATATTGGGCCACATGAAACTCACAAATAATGGATGCCCCAATCTACTTGATTGTCCAACCAATAATTTGTATATGTAAGCGACAAGATTTAGTTTTGCTAAATCAAATGGCCTCCTCTGAAAGATGGTAATAATGGCTGGCCTTTACTGAGCAGCCATCACCAGCCATTGTCATAACAGCTGGTTAAGATTGGACAATGGACCTGACAGTAGCAAATGGGATTTGGAAATTGGGCTGTGAAATTGCAATTTGTATATCACGAGATAGCATTGTTTTACTATCCTCTATCAATAGGAGCATTTTTGCTCATTATTTTAACTCAAGGTGTATCCTCACTATCCTTCTAAAAACTTGACATATGTCCATGATATAACTATGGTTAATTATTTATTTTTAAATGTTTAAATGTATTCAAAACCAAAAAATAAAATAAAAGAAAAACTAAAAAATATCTCTCTCCTTCTCTCCCACCCCACCCCACCCCACCCAAGTCTCCATGTTCTCTACAGCCACCACCCACCCAACACGATGAATCTTTCTTAAACCTATCATAAGTGTTTTTGTAAGATCACCTCAAATCCCCTGCAATAATACACTAGTACTATTCTTGAGTTGAAATTCATTAGTTAAAGTTGAGACTCTTGAAAATAAGATCTCAATGAAAGCAAGTTTTGGGAAAATCCCAGCCTCCAGTGAGAAATGAGTAGAAAAAGCAGCGCTAAGAGGAGACTTTACAAATTCCGAGCACTTCAATGGCTCAAATATAAATGAGATTCCATATCCGAAGTCGGAAAGGTGACGAATAGAGGTGAACATGAAGCCACAGCATCTAACAGCGACACTAGGGTTAGGGTTTCTGGGGAAGGAGAGATCATAGACAACTTGTTGCATAATAGCCACGACGACGGCAACACCTACGAATGGTGGATGGGTTTGCTAAGGGGGTGGCTGTAGAGAATAGGGAGTTTCGGGTGGGGTGGGGTGGGGTCGGGAAAGGAGAGAGAGAAGGAGAGAGATTTTTTTTAGTTTTTATTTTATTTTTTGTTTTTGAATACTTTAAAAGATTTAAAAGTAAATAATTAACCATAGTTATACCATGGACATGTGTCAAGTTTTTAAAAGGTGAGGGTACATCTTGGGTTAAAGTGGTGATAAAAAATGCTCCCCTAATCAATTACATTCCGCTAGTGTTCCAGATGACGGCACAACACGACAATGACATGCAAGTTTTTCTCCGGAAATTGATGTCTTGGGGCCACAAAGAAGAAAATAAAATAAATTATTGGGAAGAAAATCATGTCTAGATAATGTGAGAGAAATATGTTTAGTAGAAGCATACGAGCACCAAACTCAGCAAGAAACATGGGAACAACTAATTTCACCATTAACACACTCTTAAGCAATTGGGATACTCCCCAAGAATAAGTGAAAAAAAAATAAAAAAAATAACATGACCTTGGAAGATGTAAAGACAACAATACTTCTTAACATAGAAAGCATTTTGAACACAGTAGCAATAGTATCTCCCACTAGAAATTGGGAATGTGACATCAATTTGTGCTCAACTTTAATTGCAATCATTATCCTTGGAAGAGGAAGCCATTGACGGCACTACTACAAAAAAAAAACTTTGCGCGACGAAATAAGTTTGTTGCGCAAAGTACAATTTCGTCGCACAAACTTTGCGCGATGAAATTTTGGTCGCGCAAGTTCTGTCGCGCAAAGATCGTCAAGAATGGGTTTGCACGACGAAAAATATTCTTTGTCGCGCAAAGCCACTTTGTGTGACGAATGATAAGACTTTGCGCGACGAACACTAACGTCGCTCAAAGCTACTTTGCGCGACGAATCTTAACCACTTTGCGCGACGAATTCTGACCACTTTGCGCGACGAATACTAACCACTTTGCGCGACGAAATATTCAATTTTTTTTAATTTTTGTTTTTAAAATTTTTTTAATTAAAATAAATCTTTGCGCGACACATTGTTTATCTACAGCCACATATTTTTGGAAGAGGGTGTTCATTTTAGAACAACTCTAGAATATTATGATTTTCCATTTTAGGTGTAGTTTCTAATAAAAATATATTTAAGAAAATTAAAAAAAAGCCTTTTATAATAATATATTTTTCCTTGATACTCGCATTTTTTCTTAAAGTAATGCCGTACTTACCACATTTTTATACCACCTGATGTGGCATGCTCATATCATATGTCACATCAATTAAATTAATGAAGTATATTTTAATAAATAAATAAAAAAAGGTGTTAGTTGAGGTTCTATCCCAAAATCAATTGGCAATGGCGGGAGTAGCCAAACTCCTTATAAGTTCCCCCACGTGTGGTGACATTTCAAGTCTAACATATATGGTCAACAAATATTGGGTGACGTGGAGCACGTATGGTTGTTGGGCTTTCACACCTGGGCAACCCGCTTTGATACCATGAAGGAAGTTGAGGTTTTACCCCAAAACCAATTGGCAATGGGGGGAGTAGCCCAACTCCGTATAAACCCAGGCTAGATCCCTAAACTTTTCAATGTGGGACAAACACTCTCAACATGCCCTGCATGTGCGTCAAACTTTCAAGCACTTGGCCATAAATGCTTCCTAAAAAAGCAGTCTCAAACGAGTGTATATACATATTATATATATATATACTAAATTACATTTTTGGTTTGAAAAATTAAAAGATTTGTAGATACACTCTATGGTCTCCCACAAATATTAGTAGTACACAATCAATTAAGTACTTTTGAACATCAGAATATGCTATATATATTTAGTCTATAAATTGTTTGTTGGCTCAACAAATACAACTTATATATAAATGGAGTACTTACAAGGATATTAAGTTTCCCGTTAAACTGTGATGAGACTTCGTTTATTAGCTCCTGTCGTTGGGCTCTTGATGACAGATCACAAACGGAACCAGTGACTTGATGAAAACCCTTGGTCTTCCATTGATTCAAGCAGTCATTGAGCTGGTTTTGGTTCCGAGCACAAGTGTGTACAGATGCACCTAGCCCCGACAATTCCTCCACAATAGCATACCTAATTAGAACAACATATGGAACTGGTAAATTGCCAAACATCAGTGAATATACAAAACTATATCATATATATCAATACATTTTATAATATAAAAAAAGGTGAGCAAGAGAAAAATTAGTGTTCTCTTAGATTGTCGGACAACATTAGATGCTTATATTTAAAAAAAAGTCAAACTTTAACGTCTTAATACATAAGAAATTAGTGTTCGTTTAATATACTGTTCAACAACATTAGATGCTTATGCTTAACGTAAACCCAAGCCTTAACCTCTTAGTACTACATAATATGCATTAGATGCATCATGCATGCATGTTACAAAATTGTCTTTTTGATGAGAAAACACTCATGGATTAGATTGAAAACATAAGTTAGCTAAGAAATTGAAAGAGAAGGCTAACCCCATTCCTTCCTTTGGTTCCTCCAGTGACAAGAGCAGTCATTCCTTGAAGAGACCATCTACGACTGATATCTGCCCTAGCCATCTCTCACTCTCACTCTTTCACTCACTCCCATCCATCCATCCATCCATCAACTTCTTATATAACAAACAAAGTCTGCATTCAATATTTTATTTTGATCTGCGTGACAATATTGACTGCTTCGATGTGCACATGTATTGACAGAAATAAGATAAAATAAATTAATATTAGTACAGGTTTAAAAAAAAAACCGAAATATAAAAAGCATGGACATTTAATTGAAATAATTAGGTTGAATAGAGCATTTTTGCTCATCACTTTAACTCAAGGTGTACCCTTATCATCCCTCTCAACATTTGACACGTGTCTATTGACATATTCATGGTTGCATAAATACAAAGTAAAAGGTTAACTATGGTTATGCCAAGGAACATGTGTCCAGTGTTGAGAAAAATGGTAAGGGTATACTTGGATTAAAGTGGAGAGCAAAACTATACCCAGGTTGAAATATACAATTTAGAATGATTAGAGCGCAAATTGTCGACACTACATTCTGACATCTAGGGCACCGGCTAGTATTTTAAATTATAATAATGCGATAGATTATTGAGATTAAAGGACACAAGAAAAGAAAAGACGGTTCCGCTCCACCGCAGGCAATGCATCAGTGTCAGGCGTAAAGACCATTGGGACAAGAAACACATTTCAAAAGTATTAATTTAGAGATGGAGAGATATTTTTGGTTAATCTGTACAAAATCGATGTGATTTGTGAGGTGTACAAAATCAATGTGATTCAGTCCTTAACAGGTGCTTTTGGCATGACAATAGTTTGGTTCCTACTTGAGCATGATTAATTTAAAAATAATAATACTTTGTGTTAGTTCCCACATTGTTTATCTACATCCACACATTATTGTTGGCGAGGTTTAAGCGCAAAGTTGAGGACATATAGGGTAGAATTGCAGCTCAATATATATATATGAGACCTTATATATAAGCTCTTTTCTTTGGGTTTTTTTTTAACACCAAATCACAGATTGAATTGAATCAGTGACTTGGAGAAACCTGTTCTTCTCCCATTGGCTCAAGTAGTCATTAAGTTAATTTGTTCCTTTAAAAAAAAAAATTTGAGGTTGAGGACAACAATGAACACTCTCAGTTGATAGTGCTTCCTTCAATTATAAAAGTAGGGATATTGGGATCAACTTCACTGTCATCCAAATGACTGGAATTCGGATCCTCTGCTTGAATTTTCTCTGTTATGATCTGCTTGACTTTTGTTTTTCACGTGCCACCTCATTTAAATTTCATCCAAGGGGCTTGAGAGATGACACATCACTAATTTTTTAGTAGAAGAAAAAAAACAACAATTTGGTTAAAACTTAAAATAAAAAAGTGATTAAAAATAAAACTAAAACCCTAAACCAGGAGAAATTATACAATGATACGGTATCACCACGTCAGCTGGTGATACTTCCACTCAAAATCTGCCACGTGTTTTTTTTGAAAAGAAAATTAAATTTTTTTCACTGTTGGACTTTGTCTTCCAACTTTACCCTTAATAAAATAAAATAAGAACTGAAAAAACAGGAAAAAGAAAACAAGAAGACTGTAGCAGTTTCCCCTATCGGCAATCTACCAACCTTGCACTGCCGCCCCTTGACTGCAGTCTCCCTCCAATAATACCAACATCAAACATTACCCTTCTTTCACTAGTGGGTTGTCGTCTTAGGAGATTTTGAAGATTTTTGTTTTATGTTTAATGGGTTTGCACTGATTTTCAAGATTTCTGGGTTTTCTAAATACGTTTAACTTTTTACTAAGAATGGGAGGCAAGGAAAGGCCGGGTGGGTGGCGAGGGAGGAGGGAAGACGACTGGGTGGCGAGGGAGATGCAAAGACGGCTAGGTGGCGTCGATAGCACAGGGAAGATGGGGGAGAGGGGTTGGGATAATTAATGTTGAAGGGTAAACTTGTAAGACAAAGTCCAGGTGTAAATTCTTTTTAATTTTCTTTTCAAAAAGGACACATGGCAGATCTTGAGTGGGATTATCACCAGCTGACGTGGTGATACCGTATCATTGTATAATTTCTCCTAAACCAGGTAACGTTACCTATCTTCTGCAACCTCTCTTATGTTTTCTTCTTCATATTTTTTTCTTTTCATTTTTTGCTTTTCAATGTCTTCTTTCTGTCCAATAACTTATTCTACCCCATCGATTATGTATATAATTTTCTTTTTTATATTAAACTAACTCCAAGTAGTTGTCACATTGGATATTGGCAAGAATTGATTATGATAATGAATGAAAAGAGACAGTGAGGTGGTGCTTACATAGAGACGATTCCCTCTGGTTGTAAGATTGAATTTTTCTTCCTCTTTTTACTGAGAGACAGGTTGATTCCTTCTGGTTATTCTTATCTCGTCTTGTGGTTTGCTTGATGCGTTTGTTCTTGTTGGTGGTTGTATTATCTTTGTCTTTCAATCAAGTTTCACTTATTAACAAACAAAAAAACTAGATTTTGTGGAAATGGGAGATGATTCTTGTGGAGCCCTGAAAAGAAAGGGAAGTTGCAGGCCATGACATTGAACTCTTTAGAGTTAGTAATTATTGTTGATTATTAAGGAGTGTCAACTATTGTTGAGACAATTATTTTTGTTCTTTTTTTCAACTATTGTTGAGACAACTATTGTGATGCGTCAACTTTAAAACATTTGGATAAAATTTAAATGAGGTGGCGTGTATAGAGTACAAGTCAAGCAGATTATGACAGAGAAAATCCAAGCAGATGATCCAAATCCAAATGATTGAGTGTGAAAAATGAATGTTGACAAAACTGTTAAACATAGTGGGAAAACCAAGTGAAGTAGCCACATGGCACGTACTTGGTTGCAAAAGAATTATGCTACTTTGATTTCACTTGATTTGGCCCTCCCAGAGTCCAAGGCCAATTAATTTCTTCCACGTGCTGAGGGCATATGAGTGTCTGAATTATTTGCCAAGAGATCCAATATATCACAGCAAACTAGATCCCGTTTTGTCTTAAATTTGATTTAGTGAGCATTTCATTTCATTAATTATGTCATCCAAAAACTTAATACCAAAGTACCACATATAGCTCTTTATTTAGTAGTGTTTTTTTTTACACAAGCGATATTGGGATGAGGAGATTCGAACACATGACCTTAAAATGATTTTAAAAATCCAATTTTTCTCGCCATTGATAAATAAATAGAAAAATCAATCGCATGCATGATGTGTACGATCCCTAACAATGAATAAAATTAAGAAGAATAAAAAAAAAGAGAATAATTCGAAATAATTAGGAATATGCTTCAAGGTGTACATCGTTTGAGAGCGCTTCTGGAAGGGTTAAAAGTGTTTTTTGACAACCGAAAGTGCTTCTGATTGCGTTTGACAGAAAAGTTTAGAAGTGCTTGTGGACCATAGAAGAGCTTTCTGGAGAAGCACGAAGAACTCCTAAGTGCTTTTTCAGGAAGCCCTTCGATTTTTTATGAAATTTTCAACAACTTTATAATAAAAACGCTTTTGTTAGAAGCGCTTATAAGCAGAAGTGCTTCCTAAAGAAGCAGTTCCAAACGAGCCCCAAGTGTGACAACATTATTTAGTTTAATATTTCATAGTTGTCATCATCATGTGCATGATAATATGATTTATTAATTTAAATAAAATGGCATTAGTTATCAACGACCACAATATCTAGGGTAATCTTCTTTGTAAACAACCCATATCTTCTGATTCACATGTTTATTTTATAAATTCGAGAATATTATATATATACTGGAGATTGGGTAGGACAATTTCGGCAATCTTCTAAAGAATTGAACATGCTTTAAAAAAAAATAAAAATTTAAATTTAAATGCGATAACATATTTTATTTTTGAAAACACAAAAAATAACATTTTAGATATTTAATATTGGATATTGCTTGTCTCTTTTCCTATAAGGAGATACCCCCCATTCCTACGAATTACAGTTTGACACATATGCAAAAAATAATTCATCAAAAACACAAAAAGAAAAATTTATGCACACATGTCATAATACTATTACCAACAGGTTGTGCTCCTACAGGTACTAAGTAAAAATCTATAGATTTTTTCTTTGATGTGTTTGTCTCATTATTGATTTTTGTGGCAAATTGCCAACGGGTAGATACCATAGGGAAGGATTAATTAGCCAAACGTCAGGAGACACAGAATTTTTTAATAAGCATAAGCATAAACATTAACTTAAATAAATAAAATCATAGCATTAACTATAATAAAATTATTCTAGTCATTAGATTGTTGTATGTAATGGTTAAACAAAATCCACATAATAGTATCATTTGTCAACGTAGAAACTCGAGATCCGCTTAAAAAGTGTAATTTTTCGGTGTATCTCCCACACCTCCGTGTGTTTCATAAGAGAAGAGATCTTGTCTATATGAGTGTCATCTTATCGTATATTCTTTCAACTGATAGATGGAGCTGTGCTGAGATCTTGTCTACAAGTTTTCCATCAAACTGTGATAGATAAATGTTAAGTTTTCCATCAAACAGTGATGAGATCTTGCCTATAAACTCTTCTGGTTGGGCTTTTGATATCAAAGACTGAACCAGTAACTTTGAAACCTTTCTTCTTCCATTGGCTCAAGAAGTCACTAAAGTTCAACTTCATTTCCAAACACAAGTGTGTATAGTTGTACCTAGCCCTCCCAATTCTTCTACTACAGCAAACCTAAGTACGTATATTCTTCACAATTTAGAATAAAGTAGTAAAATTAAATATGTACCCACAGTTCCAAAACAGAGGAAAATAAGGAATCACTTAAAAAAGGGAGCTTGATTTTCCCACTCCCCTTTTGTTCACTTACAATCCATTTTATTTTTTAAATATTTTTTAATCAATTTTATTATTTTTTGTTCTTTCTCTTTCCTATTCTACCCTTACCCTGAATTAAAGTTTTGATAACTGAAATTCAAAAAAGAAGAAGAAGACGTTGGCCCTTGTGCTGTTCCAAAGAGTGTGGTTAATATATTATAGGGTTAAATACATTTTTGTCACTCGGGTTTGGCTCAAAATCAAATTTGGTCACTGTAATTTCAATTTTCCCGATTCGGTCACTGTATTTGCAGCTGTTAACAAATCAAGTCCAATGTCTCAATTTCGTCGGTTTCATTAATTAAAAAAATATTTAATATTAAGTTAAAAATAATTAATTTCAATATAAAATTGAAGTATAATATATTTAAAAAGAAAATTAATAAATTGGCCAAATTAAAAACAAAAGGGGACTAAATTTGCCAATGAGCTAAAACACAGGGACCATTTTAGCATTTAAGCCTTTTTTTCTTTTGGGTTCTAATTGTCCATCTTTGCAAAGCAAAATATGTTGGCGTGAATCACAGAATCACAATAGGAATTATAGACAATTACCTTTATTATAATTGATTTGTAATTATAGGAATACCGGTTTGACCAAGATTGTATTTATTTCCTTTTTCCTTATTGTAATTACTTCCTAGATAGGCTTGTATTTGTTTCACTATTAAATACCTCCTTGTGAGAAGAATAGAAATATAATGAATTATTCATAACCCTAAATTCTATTTGAGTAAATATAGATGAAAAATCGAATAGAATTTGTCTTCCAGAGTTGACAAAAGATCAATGGCCTCCAATTATGAAAGAAAAGAGAGGCTGCGGGAAACTTTATTATATCTAGTAACTTGGCTATAACTTCTCTTCTCAATAATTGAAGAAATAAAAGGTCCTCCATATAAAACCACAAACAAGAGCATATTATTAGATGGATCAGAGGAGCTTCCGAACTCAAAAGACAAGGAAACCAGAGAGACTTCTAGCTTCTCCTACTACTAGCAAGCACACAAATCACATAAATAATTTATTCATGGTCCTTGGAAGAGGAGGCCATTGACAGTGAACCCTCCATCGACGCAGATAGTTTGGCCAGTTATGTCAGACGCTGCAGGGAAGCATAGAAATGCCACCAAGGCGGACACCTCTTTTGGCTCTCCAGTCCGTCCTAAACGGCATCAAGAGTTGACAGCCTCCAAAAAATTTTGGTTACTTAGAAGCTGCAAGTAATAAAGAGACCATAGAGAAGATGAATGCACATGTTACGCGTGGGGAAAGTTCGTGTTTAAATGTGCAATTACTAATTAATAGTGTAACAACATAACATAACATAACATGTTAGAAAATTTTAAAAACATGATCATATGGAAATTTTTGAAAGGATCTTACAAGCTCAGTGAGGGGAGTTCTGATGAACCAAGGTGCAACACTGTTGGTCCTTATATTGTCTTTTGCCCACTCACATGCTAAGTTTTTTGCTGGTTCATTGCTCCTGAAATAGAGTTCAGAGAAGAGTCACAATCTTCAACTTTCAGAACACAATTACTGTTGATGTGTAACCCTTCAGCTGAATTTCTTGGAGCTAAAAGTCAGGTTTATTTGAATCTTATTTTATATGCTTTAAATTTTGTTTGTAACGTGAGCCATTGGATCATAGTCCAAGTGGTCTCTTATCTAGCCTAGGATATAATCTGTCAGATTGTGACAAGTGTAATAATCTCATAGGGTGATAGGATCAAAGGCTAGGATTTAGTTTCTGTGTAAAGCAGATTAGAGAAGCTTCTTACTTCTCTCTTCTCATACGAATATACATGAACAATAATGAAATGAATAGTTTTCTTCAGGTTTTACAGAGCAACGCTCTCTCTCTTATTTTCATCTGATTTCTGAGTTTTCTTCTCTTCCCCCAAACATCCAAAACATTGAAAACTATGAATTCTTAACATGGCCTCAGAGCCAGGTTGGGTTGTTTGAGCTGGGCGTGAATCTGTGACAGAGAATCGAACTTGATTCGAGCTTTTTTTTTTTTTGAGTTTTGTTGAAGATCGAAGTTGTGATTTCTTGAATCCAATGTCTAATATGGCAGGATCGGGAACAACTGAGCTTCGCACACCAGTCTTCAATGGAGAAAACTATGAGTTTTGGAGTATTAGGATGAAAACCATTCTGAAATCTCATGGATTGTGGGATCTGGTCGAGAATGGGTTCAAGGATTCCAATCTGAAGAAGGAGAAAGAGGAGGCTACGGATACTGAGAAGTCCACGATGGCCCAGACTCTGATGAAGGATGCTCGCACACTTGGATTGATTCAAAGTGCTGTCTCAAATCAGCTATTTCCCAGAATTGTGAACGAGGAGACCTCAAAGGGTGCCTGGGATATTCTGAAGCTGGAGTTCAGAGGCGATAAACAAGTAAGAAATGTTAAGTTGCAAGGGTTGCGTAGAGAATTTGAATATACTCGTATGAAGGATAGTGAATCTCTATCTGTATATTTGATTAGATTGTTTGATATGTTGAATCAAATGAAGAGTTATGGTGAGGAATTACCTAGAGAGAGAGTTGTGCAGAAATTGTTGTTTAGTCTGCCGAAATCATATGATTCCATTTGCTCTGTGATTGAACACTCTAAGAATCTTGAAACTCTGGAAGTTCAAGAGGTTGTTGCCTCTTTGAAGAGCTTTGAGCTCAGATTGGATCGTCATACTGAGAATTCAACAGAAAGGGCCTTTACTAGTATGAATATTGAGGAAAAGAAGTCTAAGAGTGGGAGTTTTTCTGGAGATCAAAATTCTCAGAAAAATTGGAAGTCTGCTGATGGAAACAAAGCAGCCTATAAACACTGTGATAAGCTGCATTATGGCAAGTGCTGGTTTGAAGGGAAGCCTAAATGCCATGGATGTGGGAAATTTGGGCATATGATCAGAGATTGCAATGGGAATAAAAATGTACATAGGATGAATTATGCAAATCAAGTTGAGGAAACTGGTACTTTGTTCTATGTGTGCAATGCCGCGACAGACGTGAAAGAGAATCATTCATGGTACATTGACAGTGGTTGTAGTAACCACATGACAGGAGATGAGGGACTTTTAGTCAATATTCAAAGGAACTTGACCTCTAAAGTGAAGATGGGAACTGGAGAAGTAGTTCCAGTTGCAGGAAAAGGGACTCTTGTGATAAAAACCAAGTTGGGTCAGAAGCACATTCAAGAAGTAATGCTTGTACCTGGTCTTGAAGAAAATCTGCTAAGTGTTGGGCAAATGATGGAACATGGGTACTATCTTGTGTTTGGAGGGAATATGGCGAATATTTATGATGATCAGTCACTAAGAAATCTGATTGTGAGGGTTCAAATGACAAACAACAGATGTTTTCCACTTACAATGATGCCTGCAAGTGCTTTGGCCTTAAAGGCAAGTGTTACACACAGTCTGCAGATATGGCATAAGAGATTGGGGCACTTAAACGAAAGAAGTATAAAATTGCTTGAGAATCAAGGGATGGTTCATGGCTTACCTCATTTGGAGCAGATTTTAGTAGTATGTGAAGGCTGCATGCTAGGAAAGCAACACAGAGACTCTTTCCTTTTGGAGTCCACTTGGAGAGCTACAAGTCCTTTGGAATTGGTTCATACAGATATTTGTGGACCAATGAAGACTGAATCCATTTATGGAAATAGGTATTTCTTGCTATTTACAGATGATTGTACTAGAATGTCATGGGTGTATTTCATCAGAAACAAGTCAAGTGCATTTGAATGTTTTAGAAAGTTCAAGGCTATGACTGAGCTGCAAAGTGGATATAAGATAAAAGGCTTGAGGAGTGACAGGGGTGGAGAGTTCTTATCAAGTGAATTTAACAAGTTTTGTGATGAATTCGAAATTCAAAGGCAGCTGACTATAGCATACTCTCCTCAGCAAAACGGAGTAGCTGAGAGAAAAAACAGGACAGTAGTGGAAATGGCAAAATCTATGCTGCATGAGAAGGGTATTCCTTATGAGTTTTGGGCAGAAGCTGTCAATACTGCTGTCTATCTACTAAATAGATGTCCCACTAAGTCTCTCAAGAAGGTAACACCATTTGAAGCTTATACTGGCAGAAAACCGGGAATTGCACACTTAAAGATTTTTGGATCTCCTTGTCATGCACTCATCCCTTCAGCATTAAGGCATAAAGTGGAAGAAAATAGTCACAAGTGTATCTTTGTGGGTTATGGACTCTGTGAAAAGGGGTACAGGTTATTTGATCTAAGCACTAGAAAGGTTATTCTGTCCAGAGATGTGCAGTTTGATGAGAATGGCTTATGGAAGTGGGAGAATGCAAGTGAAGAAGAGATAACAGTTCCTGTGCCTACTGAGACTGAAGACCATAATCCAAGTCAAAGCTTGGATACACAAACTCAAATAGCTGAAGGAATCACACTACAAAATGAACCAAGTCAAAGCTTGGATACACAAACTCAAATAGCTGAAGGTACTACTCTGCAAGATGAAGGAATAAGTGAAAGTTCTCAAGCTATTGATCACACACCAAAGAAATGGAGAAGTGTTAACGAAATCATGGCTCAGTGCAATATGTGCATTATGGAACCTGAAAGTTTTGAAGAAGCTGATCTTGATGAGTCATGGAGAAATGCAATGAAGGCTGAACTGGAAATGATTGAAAAAAATAATACATGGACACTAGTGGATAGACCTTTTGGCAAGCCAATTATCGGTGTCAAGTGGGTCTACAAAACAAAGCTAAATCTGGATGGATCTGTGCAGAAAAACAAGGCCAGACTTGTGGCAAAAGGCTACTCTTAGAAGCCTGGAATAGACTATAACGAGACGTTTGCTCCAGTAGCAAGATTGGATACGATTAGAACTTTGATAGCACTTGCTGCACAGAAGGAATGGAATCTATATCAACTGGATGTCAAATATGCTTTTTTGAATGGAGCTTTAAAGGAAGAGGTTTATGTGGAGCATCCACAGGGTTTTGTGAAGGAAAATGAAGAAATCAAAGTGTATAAGTTGAACAAGGCCTTGTATGGACTAAAGCAAGCCCCAAGAGCCTGGTATGATGAGATAGACTCCTACTTCAACAAGGCAGGATTCAAGAAAAGTCCTAGTGAAGCTACACTCTATGTCAAAACTGATGAAGATTCAGGTATTCTTATTGTCTCTCTTTATGTGGATGATATTGTCTATACTGGAAGTTGCTCAAAGTTACTTGAAGAGTTCAAAAATGACATGATGCAACATTATGAAATGACTGATCTTGGACTACTCTACCACTTTCTTGGCATGGGAGTAGTACAAACAGATAAACATATCTTTCTTCATCAGAAGAAATATGCATTGAAGGTGATTGAGAAGTTTGGTTTGAAGGATTGTAAGTCTGTGGTAACTCCATTGGTTGCAAATGAAAGGTTGTGCAAGGAAGATGGTAGTGAGACAGCAAATGAGAGTGAATATAGACAGATTGTAGGTAGTCTGCTCTATTTGACAGCTACAAGACCAGACATAATGTTTGCATCTAGCTTACTTGCTAGATTCATGCATAATCCTACTAGAAAACACATGGGAACAGCCAAGAGGGTATTGAGATATATTCAAGG
Source organism: Prunus kanzakura (assembly GCA_020521455.1). Lineage (NCBI taxonomy): Eukaryota > Viridiplantae > Streptophyta > Magnoliopsida > Rosales > Rosaceae > Prunus > Prunus kanzakura. Next base: position 128,484 of record BPUM01000828.1, read on the forward strand.
CACATCTGATTTTGGAATTGAATTTATAAAAGGGAAGACAGCTACCTTGATAGGGTATTGTGACAGTGACTGGGCAGGAAGTGAAGATGATAGAAGAAGTACTTCAGGATATGCATTCACACTAGGTTCTGGTATGTTCTCATGGGCATCAATCAAACAAAACACAGTAGCTTTGTCTACTGCAGAGGCAGAATATGTCAGTGCTGCTGAAGCAACATCACAAGCTAAATGGCTAAGGTTTGTACTTGAAGATTTTGGAGACGAGCAAGTGGAAGGCACACCAATTCTGTGTGATAACACCTCTGCCATAGCAATGGCAAAGAACCCTGTCTTCCACCAGAAAACCAGACACATTAGTCGAAAGTTTCACTTCATTAGAGAAGCTATTCAAGCAAAGGAGATTGAACTAATCTACTACAAAACTGAAGATCAGATTGCATACATTCTAACCAAGGCTTTGTCCAAGGATCGTTTTGTGTATCTAAGAGATCTACTTGGTGTGAAATCAGCCAAAGGATTAGAAGGGAGTGTTGATGTGTAACCCTTCAGCTGAATTTCTTGGAGCTAAAAGTCAGGTTTATTTGAATCTTATTTTATATGCTTTAAATTTTGTTTGTAACGTGAGCCATTGGATCATAGTCCAAGTGGTCTCTTATCTAGCCTATGATATAATCTGTCAGATTGTGACAAGTGTAATCATCTCATAGGGTGATAGGATCAAAGGCTAGGATTTAGTTTCTGTGTAAAGCAGATTAAAGAAGCTTCTTACTTCTCTCTTCTCATACAAATATACATGAACAGTAATGAAATGAATAATTTTCTTCAGGTTTTACAGAGCAACGTTCTCTCTCTTATTTTCATCTGATTTCTGAGTTTTCTTCGCTTCCCCCAAACATCCAAAACATTGAAAACTATGAATTCTTAACAATTACAATTCTATTTTATTTCCAAAATGCAAAAACTATGTGCAAAGGAAAAGAGCTTTTGTGGCAGCATATATACTTCCAGCCGGCCCAACTGATACAATGCCAGCAACATAAGACATAAAAATAATGTTACCAGCTCCTGAAGCTTTCAAAAGAGGATTCAAGATTGGTACTCATAATAAATGAGTAATCTTCAGTTGTGCTCTCGATTGTTGGTTTTAGTTCGGCAGTTCCCACATTATTTATCTACAGCCAAAGTCCAAGAGTAGTTAATTAAAACATAAAATGAAGGTTTTATATTTGGGAAACAAATACCACCCTTATTTAATCAGGCTAGACTTGTGCCGTGTTAGGGCCTACTATTCCATTTAACACCTCTACTTCCAACATTAGAAAGACAAATAACACTGAATATTGAGTTAGCTAGTACAGTTACATATATATAATTATTTCATATACCTGGAAATTTTTTACAGCCAATATATTTTGACCATGCCATAAATTATACAAAAATGCAAGGCTCAATCAGTTTAACGGATAAGTGGAGCACACTTACAAGGATGTTAAGTTTGCTGTGAAATAGTGATGAGACCTTGTTTATAAGCTCCTCTCGTTGAGCTCTTGAGACCACATCACATACCGAACCAATGACTTGATCAAAACCCTTCATTTTCTATTGGCTCAAGCAGTCGTTAAGCTGAACTTCATTACGCGAACAGGTATGTATAGCTGCACCTAAGCATTCGTTTCGTAATACAAGTATGGCAAGAAAATAATACCCTACTACACACTTACGTATGTGTGTGTATATATATAAGGGGAAATAATACCCTACTACACACTTTACAAGTATATGCATCACGTTACAAGTTTTTGTTTTTTGATGAGAAAGCACTTATCAGAGTGAATCTTCTGGTCCCAAAAAAAAAGAAAAACACTTTCAGATTGCAAGTATAAAGGAAGAAAGCGCTAACCCAATTCCTTTGGTTCCACCAGTGACAAGAGCAGTCATTCCGTGAAGAGACCATCTACTATCTTTACCATTACTATTTGTCTGCGCCATCTATTGAGGCTGCTACTGATATTTCAAATTGGTTATATATACATTTATGCAGAAATTTGAAGAGAATGTTGAAGATATATATTAGAAACTAGAGGAGACTTATTAGTCTTGCACTGCTTACACTTTCTTTTAGAGGTCTAAAGAAGCACAATGCTTCTCTTGTACACATCAACCTATTGTTGCATTCCTAAGAGGACACAAATTAATGTGCAAACAACCAATTAAAAATACCCGCAAGTGCACGAATCTAATGAAGTATAGATTATGTAAGTACGGGGTCGATCCCACGAAGAACTTGTCGGCTTCCTATAAGTTCTAATTTGAGTATGCAAAGAACACTTAATTGACACACCACAAATGCACAAATGCAAAATGGAAACTAAAAATGAGTAAAGAAGTGTAAAAGAAAAGAAATAAAACAAGAAACCAAAGGAAAACACAAACAGCACTTTCTATCACCCTTTTATCACCTATTTATCACAAGGAATAGTGCTGTGAACAGTAACAAGCGACCGGTCGTTAGGAGAAGAGACCGGTCGTTAGGAGAAAGCGACCGGTCGTTTTTTTCAGAGTCGAATTTCAAGTTTTGACGTGATGAGCGACCGGTCGTCAGATAAAAGCGACCGGTCGTTTTTTTCCAGAGTTGAAATTCTCTGCTTTTCAGTTTCGACCTCTGTCCAGTGTTTTGCCTATAACTTTCCAACCGTTTGTCAAAAATTCACGTTCTTTATACGGTTGGATTCAGCACAGAAATTTCAAGAACACAACGCGGACCAAAAGTCCAAAACAATTACGGAAACAAACAAAATTCAGTAACAAAGACACATAACGTGTCGAACACACAACTCACACACACATTTTGGGGGGGGGGGGGGGGGGTTTGATTTGTTTCAAGTGACCTATTTCTATTGCATGAAAGGAAATGAACTGTGAATTTAAATGAGAATGGCAGAGATGAGTTATCAAAATGTGAGAGTAAAATGTAACAAACACTAGGGTTTCGGAATCCACCCTAAACAATTCTACCCATGTTCATGGATACTCAAGTGATGAACTCTAAACGTGTTGATGAAGATGTTCGCAATCAAGACCATGGGTCGTGGCTCAAGATGCATTGATTCTCTCTAATATACGTAAAGTACATGGTTCGTGCTACAATACTTGTGCTCTTCTCATAACCGAACCTAGGTGTGGTTCGTACTTCGATTCGATTACAAGGAAAACCCATTAAGTTCAAAGAGAATATGAACATCACAAGAATCCTAATAGCATGGTGTTTACATTAGGTATTCAAGAAACCAATTCACATGGATGGTTCTTACTCCATCCATCTATTGCTTAGGAAAACATGAAGATACACATAATCCCAACAATCTCAAGAAGCATGCTTTCAAAGATGGCCAACCAAGGAAAAACACACATCAAGGATAGATTAATTTGGTGAATTGGAATTCATCAACAATATCTAGAAATTCATACACTCAAGCATCAAAACAATGAGGTAATCATGTTTAGGGCTTCAACCTAAGCCCTAGCTATGGAGTTTAGTTGCTCATACTTATTCCAAATACAAATTCAAAATAAAATTAGAAAGAGTTTACAGATTTTGAGACAATGGTGAAAGCTTCAAGGTCATCAATGGTGGAAGCTTTCTTCTCCACTTTGCTTGGCTGCACCTTGGCTTTCTCCTAGCTCCAAGCTCTCCAAAAATCTGCTCCAATGTGTAGTATGATCGAATGAAATTGGTTTCCCCCACGTTCAAAAGCTCTCAAACTTCAGATTGCAACTCCCTTTTGCTTCCCTCTCTCCTCCTTTCCAGCTTTTACTTTTAATATTCTCCTCCAAAGTATTCACCCATTGTCTTCTTGTCCCCTTGCAATGATGAAGCCTTGTCTTCACAAAGATGCCAAATGCTTCAGAAAATATCTCTTTTACAAAGGTAATTCCTTGTTACCAAGAGTTATGGTAACAAGAAATTAAGATGACACAAAGGAGGTAAAAGCTGGCCAAATCCGGATTTCCAGAGCTGTGGTAACATGTTGGATTGGATGGATAGGCAATACTTGTCCAATGGAGCTCAAATTTGGATATGTTGTAGTTAACATCCATTGGAACAAGTCTCATGAAGATCATAACCTCATCCGAGCACCAGAGCATGTTGATCCCAGGCCAAGAAGTAGACCTACGAAAATGAACAAAAGCAGAATTTATAACCAATAATGCACTTTTAGCTCATTTTCATTCTAACCAAGGTAAAATCTAAGAAAACACAAAAAGGAAGTAAAAAGCTATAAAATGTCAAGAACTAACTCAAAATAAAAGGTGAATAACATGAAAAATCATGTGTAAAAATGAACCGAACAAACTTCCCAAACTTATCTTTTGCTAGTTCTCGAGCAAAACAGAAACTAAAACAAGACTCGAAACAAACTTTCCGAACACTTTCCAAAGAGAGAGCGACTCATGCAAACGACTCAAAAGTTTTCACAAGAAAAACTCAGTTTAGACATTATTCACAAGGCAGCAAAGTCCAGAACACAACATGCTCAAGTGTAGTAGTGTGATGGCCAAATTCAACTCATTCTCCAATTTCAGTTTTCACACAACTTCAAAAATCATACCAAGCACAAATGTAACTTCAAATCTCACCAAAGTTGTCCTCTCACAAAATGAATCACTCGGAAGAGGGTTACAATGCAACACTCAATAGTAGATATGAGAATAGAGTTAAACCATAAGGGACTTAACTCAAAATTAGCAAGCTGAAAAACATGCATGAATATGATCTCAAGAAGGATGCTAAACACTTAAAAGAAGAAGAATGTGTGCAATTCAACCACATGACATTTAGGATCAATTTAGGTCTTTATTATAGGTTGTAATGGGGCTAAGGGTGTAAGGTGAGTAAGAAATGAAGGATATGGATACAACAAAGTCCAAGGAACTCACAATGTAGGAGCATATAATCGTTGACTAAAAGACTTTGTAACATCACGCTTGAGAATTTCATTTTTGTTTTTTTTTTTTTTTTTGGGTGATCAAATAGACCACAAAGCCTTATACCTCCACTTATTAAGATTCACACTCCTTCCTTCCAATTGAACAACCATCAAACATGGAATTTAATTTGAAACCATTGCCACTTAACCACAACTTTTCTCTTTTCTTTCACCCTTTGAGTGAAGTACTCTTTTTTTTTTTTTTTTTTTTTTCGAAATGTAATAACAAACTTCCCAAACTTAGCATGAAAAACACATCTAAATTAAAGCTCACGAGTTCCTTAGAAAGGTAAATTCTTGTTTTTCAGGCTAAGGCTAGAAGTAATAATTGGTTACTTGAAAGAAAAGGCTTACATATAGGCTCAAGGTGGTTAACAATGGAAAATCATGCTTAAGCATGCATAAGGTTAGCTTGAAAGGCACAAACGGTCCAAAGAGGGCCTTAATATCATTTCTCAAATGTCATGTAATCAAATTGCACAATAATGAATGTCTTTTAAGTGCTCAACCAAGTCAATGAATAATGAGATCAAACAACAACTCGGATGACAAGAAAAAAAGAATACGTATATAACACTCATGAATTGAAGCACAAGGCTCGAAGCTCACATTATATGGTTATACAAGTCTAATTCATGCTTGATACAATTCTTTGGATCATGCAAATCCTTCAACTGGAGAATTATGAAACAAATGGCAAGTGCATAGAGGGTTTCAAACATATCATGCTAGAACAATGCCATTTAGTGAATAACAAAATTATTTTTTTTTTAGCATTTTCAATCAAGTCATGTAAACATTCATCACAATCTCATCATATATGTCCGGAAAGTGACTTGAAAACAACAAGACTCAAAACAGAAAAGAAAAGAAAACAAAAATAAAGCAAGAATTTAAGCGAAACGAAAAAGACTTGCTATCCCTTCCCAAACTTAGAAATAAACATTGTCCTCAATGTTAAAGAATTTAGGCATCAACAACGCTATAACAAGAAATAGAGGGATAAAACAAGTAAAAACAAGAACAAACAAGAAAAACAAATACAACACAGTTGCAAAACAAAACAAAAACGAAACCAAACAGAAACAAATGAAACAGTAAGCCCTAACAACAGTTCTACGCACGCAGAAATCCAACCCAATGAAACGTACAAACCAAAATGAAAGCCCAACCCAAACGATAGCCCAAAAGCGAAGAAAGTAAAAAAAAACAAAGAAACCAAGTCAGAAGCACAAAGAGCGAGAACTCAAAAAAATAGAAAAAAGTGGACCCTGATGTCTCGGCTCCTGTGAGTCACGGGCAACCAAGCGAGGGACGTGTCTCGTGCAGAGGCCCCTCTCACATTCCCAAGCCAGAATTATTGGCTTCATAGGAAAGTGTGACGACTTTTGTTTCTTGAAAGCGCTGAAAGGCGGAAATGCAATTAAAGGGGTTGGGGGACAGGTGAGGCGACAGAGGGGGATAGGCCGTAAGGGCCGCGCCAAACCAGAAGCGCAGTGGCTAGGGTTACGTAGAAACTAACTCTATAAAAAGAAGAGAAAGAGTTGGGGAAAAAATACACAAAACTCAGAAACACACCAAAGAGAAAACAAAGTGAGAAATCAAAGTAAGAAAACAAATGGCCTCTTCCTACCCATTCTTGTTGGATCTCAACCTAGCTCCACCGACTCAGACTCGGGGCCAAGCAGTGGCACTAGTGTGGATGCCCTACTTCGCCTCTGCACGGGGGCACGTAACAGTGAATGACTCAATACTGCTGGACAACGATGTTGCCCTTGGAGTTGCTAGAAATCTAGTGACTCCCAAGGATATACGGGTGCTGGGATCAAGGGATGACAACCGGGTCGTGAGCGATGCTCTGGCACTAAGCGTCCAAAGCACGGCAACAGTCGCAAGTATGGGTCATCGCCTAATTGCGAAGTCCCATGAGGTGGAGGTGCTAAGAGGTCAGTTGGCAGCAGAGCGAAGTATGGTTGAAGAGTGCCAGAGTATTATTAAAAGTTTAAAAACAGAAAGGGCAAGGATATTAGAGGTGAATCGACACCAGCTGGAGGCGTTGCGGGAAGAGAACAAAAATCTCTCCAAGATGGTAAGTGTTTACGCCCATGACATGAGAAAGCAGCTGGAGGACCTAGACCGACCGGGAAAGCGCAAGAAAACAAACCATAAAAGTGGTTACGCTGAAGCTAAGAGTGCAATCTTTGGGAGCTCAAGTGATGAGCCCCAAGACGCTGTGCGTGAAGCCCCGGAAGAGGATAGCCATAGGGCTAAACTCAAAGGTCCTATGGTCGAGACACCGAGCATTGTGAAAAAGTGATTCTAGTGTATTATTGGTGTGCCTGTTGTTGTTGCCCTTTCCGTGTATATTTTTTTTTTCTCGGAAATAAAAGAAGAGAAAGTTGCAAAAGACAAAGAAGAAAAAACAAAACGCACTTCCCAAACTTAAATAAAGGGAATGCGACAAACTAGAAAGAAACAAAGCACACTTCCCCAACTGAAATAAAACAAAAACGACAAACTAAAAAGAAATCAAAACACAATGCACCAGAAAAAAGGGAGGAAAAGAAAAGTAAAGTGAAAGTGGAAATGCTTCCCTGTTTATCTGGACGCAACCGCAAATTGCTCAGGAAATGCAAAGTGGTGTCGGCTCCCCTATGAGAATATGTCTATTTAAACCACTTCGCGGTTGAAAGGAGAAGTACCTTGCATTTCAACCTGCAAACTCAAGAAAAACCATCAAATAGTCCAGACATAAAAAATATCAATGGCATCCTCAGATATGCTTGTTGATGATCTTAACCTTGAGTTAACACTTGCACCACCAAATGCAGAGATAAGGGCTCCTCCAAACCCTGTCTTCCCAAACTCCTCATACCATCATGGCTCGGCCTCGAATTTCTCTGAGGCCGTGCGGTGTAGGGCAGTACTGCCGCAAGGCATGACTGTCAGCAGACTTACAGTGGCGGATCATCTGCATGTGGCGCAGAGGTCTGACTCGATGGCAGTGGACGAGTCCCACAATCTAACAGTGCTCAATGCGGTCTCGGCTACCAATTTAGGCATGCGCCTACTGGCGAGAACACGAGAGTGCGGAGCACTGAGCGAGGAGGTGGTTGCTCTGAAAGCTCATGTGGCGGACCTGCAGAAGCGGCTCTACAGTGCCAGCCAGCATGTAGAGATGCTGCAAAAGAGGAATGAGGATCATGTAGAGCTGTTGCAGGTTCTACAAGCAAGAATAGACAGAGGCAATTAGCAGAAGCCTCAGGTGGCGCAAAATGCAACAATGAACATGTGATTAGGAATTTATGTATGAATTTTCAAGTTGATATATGTAATCACATGTTATGAAATAGAATAAGCATTTGAGCCAAAATCCTGATTGTGCATTAATGAATTGAAAACACTTCCCAAACTTATATGAAACACTGTTTATGGATGATTGAGATTTAATATCAAACAATGTCATAAAGAAGAGTAGGAAGGAAAATAAATAAACTAAAAGGAAGAGTAAATAAATAAATTAAAAAAAAAAAAGTTGAACTAACAATAGAAATTGAAATAAACAAACTAACAACCGTTTTAAAATAAAATCCAAAAACAAAATAAACGAAAATCTCAAAAGGGTACAATACTCAAAGTACTACTGAACATCATCATCATCATCATCACCATCAACAACATCATCATGTGCAGCGGTCCCAGGTTGACCAGGCATCTGGAGGTGGGTCCAAATGGCGTCAATGGAGGTGCTCATATGCTGCATCTGCTGGTGCTGCTGCTGCATCTGCTGGTACTGAAGCATCTGCAAGTCCCAAATGGCTTGGAGAGAGGGCTCCCAAGCAGAAGTGTCGACACTGGGAGCAGGTGGAAATGGCTGTGATGAGGCCGGCCTGTGTGGCGGTGGTGGTGGCATATGGGGCTGCACTGGAGCAGGTGCGTGTGCATGGCGCCTCTGAGAGATACTCTTGGACACAGAAGTGTCCGAAATGGGACCCATGGGCTCAACAAGTATATCATTAGAACGAGCCCGAACACCTGAGTGTGCACAAATCATGCTAACAAGGCAAGGATAATATATAATGCTTTTCTTACGTGCACAAGCCTTCAAGCGATCAAAAATGATGTCACAAATAGGTAGGGCAAAAGTTCCCTCATGCAACACTTTCAGGATCTTGACCTCTACTGTAGGAATTTCCGACCGTTGGCCGGATGGATAGATGTTGTGGCGCACAAAGCTCCACAGGATGGCAAAGTAGGGTGTCAACTTACCCTGAATGAGGACAGTCTTTTTAGTTTGAGATGCAAAGGCAGCAGGGTCAGCATAAAATAGTGTTTCAGCTGCGCTTTGCATGTCAACATCCCTAACCAGATATTGGTTCCAAACAGAAGTATCATGCTCAGGTATGTGAAGAACCTCAGAGATAATGGAGGCGGAAAGCTCAAAATTTTTGCCCCGAACCTTAATGGGCACATCTTCATTATCTCTAGGCTCCTCCCTAGGGAAAGCAGCATAAAACTCTCGCACAATTGATTCATTGTATTTTTCATAGGTACGAGCTAAAGGTAAAAGGTTTCGGTCCCTAAGAAGGTGCTGGACTTGAATAAGTCCAGCGGTTTGGATGGAGGGACTAAGATCAAGGTTACGCTCAGTAACCACAGTGGCAGTGAGAATTGCCTTTTCCGGTTGAGGTGCACTTCCTGAAGAAGATGCACCCCCTCTGGTACCTTTTCTAGCTCTAGACATCTAAGGAAAATAAACCAATATGCACAAAGCAAGACAACAACAAAATTCATGCCACAATTCCCAACCATGCAATATGCCACAATTGTACCAAAAATTAACCACAATGCCAGAAATGCATTCACAAAGCCAAAATTTCAACCACAATCATGCACAAATTCAACAATGACACAAAATTAATCACAATGCACAATTATGCCAAAATTCCAAAATGTAAACCACATTCCCAACATTCAACCACATTGCCACACATTCAATCATAAACACCAATATTAACAACAATGATCAAAATTGAGAGATTGAGATAGAGAAAACATACCCAATTGAGCAAAACCACAACAACACAACCAAAAGCCACAATCAAAAACAAAAACAAAGAAAAACAAGTTAGAGTCAATAATAAACAATAAGAAAAGCAATTAGAGTAATAAAATCAAAGAGAAAACAACAAAGAAAACTTCGAAATTTACCTTGGGTGAACAGTAACCCTAACTGAAAATCCTCCAAAATTGATGAAAACACTTGAAATTTCAAGGGATAGATGCCAAAAACGGATTCTACTCGAAAAAACAAGTGAGAAAAGTGTGATTTGGGTTAGGATTAGGGTGGGTTGTGAGGGATTTAGAGGGAGGGAGAAGAGAGAAGTCCAGGGGGGAGGGGGTTTCTGTCGCTGGGAAGAAGAAGAAGTGAGGAGAGAGAAGAGAGAAAAGAAAGAAAAAGACACGGATTTAAAAAAAATCGCGCTGAGCGACCGGTCGCAAGTGATGGGAGACCGGTCGCTAAGAGCAGATTCAAACTTAAAAGGCATACGCGACGAGAGACCGGTCGCAAGTGATGGGCGACTGGTCGTTTTTCCACATTTTTTTCTTTTTTTTTTTTTTTTTTTTTTTTTTTTATATAAATTTTATTTTTTTATAGATTATAATCTTTATCAAGGACTTACCTTCCCAACTCAGTTTTGCACCACAGCAGGTACATCAATGAAGTGGAGTACTTCATGTTCTTGATGCAAAGCATTTTCGTGGTAGATTTTCAACCTATGCCCATTAACTTTGAATTCCTTTCCTATACCTATTGGTCGGATTTCAACTGCACCATAGGAAAAAACATTAGTAACGACAAATGGGCCAGTCCAGTGGGAACGAAGCTTACCTGGAAAGAGTTTGAACCTAGAGTTAAAGAGTAATACTCTTTGCCCTACTTCAAACGACTTTCTAATGATATGCTTATCATGAAACGCCTTTGTTTTTTCTTTGTAAATTTTTGCGCTCTCATAAGCATCATTGCGAAGCTCGTCCAGTTCGCTCAGTTGTAACCTTCTGATATCTCCTGCTTCCTTCATGTCGAAGTTGTACTTCTTAATTGCCCAAAGGGCCCTGTGTTCAAGCTCGACAGGTAGATGACAAGGTTTACCAAAGATTAAGCGAAAAGGAGACATACCGATTGGAGTTTTGTAAGCAGTTCGATAAGCCCAAAGAGCATCGTTAAGGCGCATAGACCAATCCTGTCAGCCGCGCAAATCTCACGGCCTGGGGTTCCGGGCCGAGGGGATCTGCGTGAAACACGCGGTTTCCTGCTTTTGGACGGGGTGCGTTTGTGCGCAGGCGTGCCAGCACGGTCTACCGTGCGTCGAGATGTTTGAGATGTTTGATAGTGTTTAGATGGTGCGCCTGTCTGAACTCGTCTTCTAATCAAACGATTGTAGCCGAGAGAGGAACTAGTCTCGGCTGTTGGGGTTCACGGCCTGAACTACAAGGCCGTTGAATGGTGGTGTTTGGTGGATTTTGGGGCGGTGCTCCGGCGCGCCACTCGGTGAGCGGCGGTCGTATGATATATGGGGTGAGTGAGCGAACAACAAGGGTGGTGCTCCGGCGCCTTGAAAAACAAGGGTCGTTTGATATATTGATGAATGGATTTTCCTTACAAACTAACACTACTCCTAAAAAAGCATGTAAAGATATTGAAAGTGCATTACAGGAAAATATAAGTTGCTCCGTGGGAGGCTTTTGTTTGGTGTTTGAACCCTTTGAAAGTGGTCCTGAGTCTTGTATTTATAGGTAGAGCTCCTGGAGGGATAATCGAGGCTAAAAATCTGCATGGTGGAGCCTGATTATACCAAGTGGGTAGTCCAATCGACATTTGGGATCGTGAAGTATGGTGGTGTGACTCCATGAATCCCGGTGAATCTCGGCCGCCGCCCTGATCGTGGGTTCTGCGCTTCTGGCCGTGGAGACGCATTTATTGCTCTGATAGCCAATTACCTAATCTCTCAAGCTGTAAAGAGCTTTGTGAGAATGTTGGCGTCTAATCACTCTGATCTCTGTCACCAAATCCTGACTCCAATCACTTCCCACCTTCCCTCACGCATTGAATGCTCATTCTTGGCCAGTGGGTTTGCTGCAATAAACAGAGACCTTGCTTCATTAAATGGAGCGTGGGACCCTGCTGTCACGTGGTGATCTGACTTTAATGCTTTTGGCCGTGACCTTGCTCGATCTCGGCCTCGGCCTATAACCTTGGCCGAGATAACCATGCCTTGGCGATTTTCCCCGTGTTTCTCTGGAACGCCAAACACCCTGACAAAACGCTGCGCTTCAGCTTGAGGCCGAGAAGCGTTATTCCCTCGGCCAATTCACGGCCGTGATTTATTAGGCACAAACATTGCCCCCACATCCCTGGATTCTTCGGCCTTGGTATGAGTAGAGGCCGAATGGATTTCAAGGGATGGACCTTTAGCCTTCTGAGGTGACTGACAACTGGGGTATTAAATGCGCAATCCAATTGGCGCATTTAATGCCCCAATCACGTCGTGTAAGTCATTATTGCTTAAGTTCACGCGAGGCGTCACCCTGTCTTGTCAAGTAAAACGACAGTCCTCTGAATCGACGTGTCACCATGCCCTCAATTCGCACAAGCCATTATTCCGCTCTGTAATTCCAAACGCCGGCCGCCAGGTTTCTGTCATAATTTCGCGTGCTCCAGATGTGCTGCCTGGCCGTTTCGTTTTACGAGGATCATGCCGCCCTTGAACTCTTAGTATGAGTGTGAGTATAAAAACCCATCCCTTTGCATTTTCTTCACATCCCCAGACTTCTCTGAGCCTAATGCGTTTCGAAAGCTCACCCTGGCCTTTCCCATTTTCCTCAACCTCCAAAGGTTTAAGACCCTTCCACCACTCAACAATCTTTTCTCCTCCTTTGGATATTTTGATGCCTTCCTTTGATTTCTGGGCTTCGTCCCTCCATAGCTCAACCTGCTTTGATGGCCTTCATTGCAATCCTTCCAGAACCGGAGAGCCAAATCAAATGAGTCCCCCGTCTCAACAGTTTGGCCTGTTTCAGATGACTCGTCAATTTAATGTGGACGGGAGGGCTTGGCATGGTGACCCTACCACGACCGAGTCCAATCGGCTGAGTTCCTTGGTAACGTCCGTGGTCAAAGTGACGGCCCTTACCAAGGTTGGGGGAAAAGCCCTTACCATAGCCAGGATGACGACCGCTTACCATGTCCAGAGTGACAATTGCTGCTACGGCCTAAGAGATGGCCGTCGCTACTGCCAGGATGGCGACTGCTTACCACGTCCAGGGTGGTGGCCGCCCCTCGTGCCCTGGATGGCGGCCCTCGCCGTGATTGAAGTGAAGGCCCTTCCTCTTCGCCTCCTTCATGCGGCGTGCACCTTTTTCCTTCCCACGGCCGGCTTTTTTAGACTGGCCGAGGTTTCTGGCCGAGACTAATCGTCGGCAGAGATGGCGGAAATACGGCTTCGGGAGAAAGAAAAGTTCGACTGCCCAGTAAGAAGACCGTGAAGCTGTCGCTCGTAGGTCTAGGATGTGATTTTCCTTATGTGTGTGTATTCGGCCATGACCTGGCCGTTTCCTTGTAATCGTATCTCTAATGAATAAAATGAATCATGAATTTTTTACCCATCTTCATTATGCTGCATATTTCCTTTTCATAATTTTTTCGCGGCCGTCTCCCATAAGGACGGGATGTATCTTTTCAGATACTGGCCGTTGATTGGCAAGTTGTGCCATTCTCCATCCCTGTCTTTTAACTGAAAAGCACCTCGGCCAAGGATTCGTTCAATAATGAACGGCCCCTCCCAATTAGGCGAAAATTTGCCGAACCGAGGGTCCTTCGCCCCAATAGGAAGCACGGCTCGCCACACTAAGTCGCCCTCGGCGAAAGTCTTTTGCTTAACCTTTTTGTTGTATGCTCTCGCCGCGATCTGCTTTTGTGCCTGCATTAAGTTATAAGCATCGAGCCTGGATTGCTCCAAGTCCTCCAATTCTTGGACCATGGCCTGCGTGTACTCCTTTTCCTCTTGTCTGAGCTGTTCGGTCACCCGAAGAGACCGAACCTTTAACTCCAAAGGAACAATGGCGTCATGACCGTAGGTTAAAGCGTAGGGAGATGTGCCTGTTGCCGATCTCTTTGAGACTCGGTAAGCCCAAAGGGCTTCTGGAAGTAGATCGTGCCACGCCCTAGGTTTCTCCTCGATCATTTTCTCAAGGATGCCCTTGATTACTTTGTTGCTTGCCTCGGCCTGTCCGTTAGATTGGGGATAATAAGGCGTTGAGTGGATCAATTTAATTCCCATACTTTCGGTATATCCTCGCGTTTCGGCCGATGCGAACACCGGGCCGTTGTCGGCCGTGATTGTTTCTGGAATACCGAACCGATGGACAATGTGACTCTCGAAAAATCTGACCACTTGCGCGCTGGATATTGACCGATAAGACTCGGCCTCGACCCACTTAGTAAAATAATCGGTCGCCACCAAAATCCATGCATGTTGGTTGGATGCGGCCGGATGGATTTTACCGATGATATCCACGGCCCACCCTCTGAACGGCCATGGTTTGGTAACCGGGTGGAAGGCGTCAGCCGGTACCCTTTGTATAGGGCCGTAGATCTGACACTTGATACATCCTCTCGCGTATTCTACGCAATCCTTCAAAATGGTCGGCCAATAATAGCCGTGCCTTCGAATCAACCATCTCATCTTGACGCCAGACTGGTGAGCGCCGCAAACCCCCTCATGAGACTCGGTCATGATGGTCTGGATGTCCTCGGTGTTGGGACATAAGAGCAATAAACCGTCTGACCCCTTTCGATACAGCTCATTCTGATAAATCAGATAACACCGAGCCCGAAATCGTGTAGTCCTTTCATGGCTGCCGGAAGGGTTGCGCAAATATTTCACTATGAGGTATCGCCAGTCGGCTTTGGCCGTGTCGACTTCGTCGGTAACATCGGATGATGCCTGCGTTACCATCCCTCGCTCGGCCAAAGCTGGCAAAGTACGCTTCTCGATCCTTATCACGCGGTCATGGTCGGTGCCTGGGATGTTTACGCCTGACGCTACCTGGGCCATCTCGTTGGCCTCATGGTTCTCGGCGCGTGGGACGTGAACAAAAGAGATTCGGGAGAACCCATCGGCCGTATTGAGGGCCGTTACGTAATACATGGCTAGATTTTCGCTCGTACACTGGTATTCCCCGGTTAATTGGTTAATCACCAGCTGGGAATCACCATAAACCAAAACGCGGGTCGCCTTCATTTCCATTAAAATCTCAAGACCGATGATGAGTGCTTCGTACTCGGCCTGGTTGTTGGTGCATTTGAAGTCGAGTTGGAATGCGAATTGCCACCTTTGCCCCTGGGGAGATTCAATTACGACCCCGGCCCCTGACCTGGCCTCGGTACTGGACCCATCGAAGTACATAGTCCAGTAATTCTTTTCCATCTGGACCATGCCGATATCGACCTCCAACTCTTCCTCCTGTCTCTGGGATGGGTGATGAGCCAGAAAATCGGCCAAAGCCTGACCTTTGACCGACTTTTGAGCCACATATTGAAAGGTAAACTCGGACAGCGCCATCGTCCACTTCCCGATTCGGCCGCGTATGATCGGCCGAGTGAGCATGTACTTGATAAGGTCGGTCTTAGAGATAATCTGGACGACCGACGGAAGCATATAATGTCGTAACTTGGTGGCCGCGAAATAGAGCGCTAGGCATAACTTTTCGATTGGTGAGTAGTTTAGTTCGGCCGTATTGAGAGTGCGGCTTAAGTAGTGCACCGCCTGCTCTCGCCCAGACTCATTGTTCTGAGCGAGCAAACAACCGATAGAACTTTCTGATGCCGAAATGTAGAGCCTCAATGGTTTCCCCCTTTTTGGCGGCATAAGAACCGGCGGCTGGGACAAATATTTCTTGATGTCGTCAAGAGCCGCCTGATGCTCTGTCCCCCATATGAACCGTTCGGTGTCTTTTAGTTTAAGCAGAGGGGACAACGGCCGAATCTTCCCCGCCAGATTGGATATGAATCGTCTTAAGAAACTAACTTTGCCGAGGAAAGACTGGAGCTCCTTCTTGGTCCTCGGTGGAGGGGCCGCCATAATGGCCGTAGCCTTATTCTTGTCTACCTCGATTCCTCGTTGGTGAACCAAGAAACCAAGGAAATTCCCGGCGGTGACGCCAAAGGCACATTTCTTTGGGTTCATCTTTAGACCATGCGCCCGCATCCGGCCAAAAGCCTGCCGGAGATGTCCCACGTGGTCGGCCTTGGATGGGGATTTTACAACCACGTCGTCAATGTAGACTTCAACAGTTCGGCCTATAAGGTCGTGAAAAATCAGGTTCATAGCTCGCTGGTATGTCACGCCGGCGTTCTTTAGGCCGAAAGGCATGACTACCCATTCATAGGTTCCGATAGCGCCGGGACACCTGAATGCCGTTTTGTGGACGTCTTCCTCGGCCACGAAAATTTGATTATAACCTGCATGGCCGTCCATAAAAGACAAAAGCTCGTGTTTTGCGGCCCCATCTACCAGGAGATCTGACATAGGCATGGGGTATTCATCTTTGGGGGTTGCGAGATTGAGGTTTCTGTAATCAGTGCAAACCCTCAAGGCCCCAGTTCTTTTTAACACCGGCACAATGTTGGCCAACCACTCGACGTACCGGGCCGTTCGGATAAAGCCGGCTTTAAGGAGCCGTTCAATTTCCTCCTTAACTTTGAGCTGAACCTCGGTCGAGAAACGCCTTGGTGGCTGCTGGAACGGCTTGAACCCCTCCTTGATTTTTAATTCGTGCTCGACCAAACTCCTTGGCAAACCTGGCATCTCATGATAATCCCAAGCAAAACAATCCTTAAATTCATGGAGCAGGCCGACAATTTCGGCCGCTAACTCAGGATCTAAAAGATGGCTTACAAAAAGAGGCCGTGGTTCGGCCTCTGACCCTACATTTATCTCTAACAAAGGGTCCTGGACTTCAGGGTAGTCATCCTCCATCTCGGCGGGTGCCGTTTCCAAGTCGTCCAACGTTAGAACGTCCGTCTCGTCTGATTCATGGAGAAATTCAATCAAGTTGATTGGCGAGTTCGGCCGCAGAGACTCCTTTGCCCAATGTTCCAGCAGTCTTTCCACCAGATCATTCACAGCCGCCGCCCCTTCTTCCTTAGTGGCTTTGTCTGTCATTTATAGGCTGGTGAGGTCGATCAACACTTCGCGCGCCGAATCCCGGCGGATATTCTCGGCGCCTAATTCCAATACCTTCTGGGCCGTTGTTCTGGTTGGTCGGCCTTCTGCATCGTGGCCGGTAAGAACAACCCACCCAACATCGTCATCGTAAATTCGAGCCTGAACGGCGTTGGCCTCGAAGGGTTTTTCGTCGGCCGGGTGTATAGACACCTTCTGACCGTCCCAAAAGAATAGTAATTGGAAAAGAGAGGACGGTATGCACCCGGATTGGTGGATCCAGTCGTGGCCGAGCAGTATGTTGTAGTCGACGCTGGACTCGACTACGTAGAAAGCCGCGACCCTCGTCTGGTCGGCTACGGTAATTTTCAGCGGCAACACGCCAATGGTTTTGGACTTGTCGCCGACGAAGCTACTCATGACGACATCGCTGGGAATGAGGTCCTCTTTTGATTTGTCTAGCTTCTTCATTAAGGAATACGGAAGAATGTTGACCGTTGCCCCACAGTCGACGAAGACTTTGGACACGGGCACCCCCTCAATATGAGCCGAAATATATAACGGTTTGAGGTGTCGATATTTGTTCGGCTCGTTTCTTGGTATGACCTCGTTAAAAGCCACGGCCAACAACTCTTCTTTTGTCTTTGGCCTCTGACCAAGCTGTTCCTCGGCCACGTCATTATCCAGGCCGTTTATCTGTCCCCCTGGTGCTGAAAATTCAGATGGCAGCACCAAGACCATGTTGATGCTGAACTCCTCTTGCTCCAGTGGGTTCCCCCAGCCGGCTCCTCCTTCGGCCTCGCGGCCGTCTTCGGCGAATACCCCTTCCTCGGCCATCCTTAGGATCCCCTCATATTCTCCATCTGAGATCCCTAAAGTGGGGTCGTCTTCGGCCTCATGCCCGAAGAAAGGGTCACCAAAGCCCTCGATTATGGGTCCCGCCGTTCCCGAGATATCGACCGTGGGCGCCTTGGTTTTAGAGGGTTCCGAGGCCTCGATTCCTTCTTCAAGGGCCCGTCTAGCGTTTGCCAAGGTGTCCCTGGATATCAAGTAATCGTCCAGGCGGTTATCCTGAACTACAAGGCCGTTGAATGGTGGTGTTTGGTGGATTTTGGGGCGGTGCTCCGGCGCGCCACTCGGTGAGCGGCGGTCGTATGATATATGGGGTGAGTGAGCGAACAATAAGGGTGGTGCTCCGGCGCCTTGAAAAACAAGGGTCGTTTGATATATTGATGAATGGATTTTCCTTACAAACTAACACTACTCCTAAAAAAGCATGTAAAGATATTGAAAGTGCATTACAGGAAAATATAAGTTGCTCCGTGGGAGGCTTTTGTTTGGTGTTTGAACCCTTTGAAAGTGGTCCTGAGTCTTGTATTTATAGGTAGAGCTCCTGGAGGGATAATCGAGGCTAAAAATCTGCATGGTGGAGCCTGATTATACCAAGTGGGTAGTCCAATCGACATTTGGGATCGTGAAGTATGGTGGTGTGACTCCATGAATCCCGGTGAATCTCGGCCGCCGCCCTGATCGTGGGTTCTGCGCTTCTGGCCGTGGAGACGCATTTATTGCTCTGATAGCCAATTACCTAATCTCTCAAGCTGTAAAGAGCTTTGTGAGAATGTTGGCGTCTAATCACTCTGATCTCTGTCACCAAATCCTGAGTCCAATCACTTCCCACCTTCCCTCGCGCATTGAATGCTCATTCTTGGCCAGTGGGTTTGCTGCAATAAACAGAGACCTTGCTTCATTAAATGGAGCGTGGGACCCTGCTGTCACGTGGTGATCTGACTTTAATGCTTTTGGCCGTGACCTTGCTCGATCTCGGCCTCGGCCTATAACCTTGGCCGAGATAACCATGCCTTGGCGATTTTCCCCGTGTTTCTCTGGAACGCCAAACACCCTGACAAAACGCTGCGCTTCAGCTTGAGGCCGAGAAGCGTTATTCCCTCGGCCAATTCACGGCCGTGATTTATTAGGCACAAACAAATCCTTTCGAGTAGGACCAACAGTCTTCTCTAATATATGCTTCACCTCTCTGTTAGAAATCTCCACTTGCCCACTAGTTTGAGGGTGATAGGGGGTGGACACCTTGTGAGTTATGCCATACTTCTTGAGTAGGGTCTCAAACGATCGATTGCAAAAATGGGATCCTCCATCACTAATGATGGCCCTCGGTGTTCCAAACCTACAAAAGATATTGGCTCGAAGAAAGCTAAGAACAACTTTCGAATCATTAGATTTGGTTGGAATTGCTTCCACCCATTTTGAAACATAATCAACCGCAAGTAGAATAAATAGATTTCCAAAAGATGAAGGAAATGGTCCCATGAAATCTATTCCCCACACATCAAATATTTCAACAATTAGAATTGGATTTAAAGGCATTTGATTTCGAGATGAAATGTTACCCATCCGTTGACACCTATCACAAGATAGACAAAATTGTGAGGCGTCTTTGAACAAGCTTGGCCAATAGAATCCACTTTGCAAAACTTTTAATGCTGTCTTCTTGGCTCCAAAGTGGCCACCACATGCGTTCGAGTGACAGAATGTGAGTATAGACTGAAATTCGGTCTCGGGAACACATCGCCTAATCACGGAGTCCGAGCAATACTTCCACAAATATGGGTCATCCCACACATAGGACTTGGTGGTTTTCAGCAATTTGTCCTTTTGACCTCTTGACAAGTCCCTTGGTATATTTCCTGTAGCAAGAAAATTGATAATGTCAGCATACCATGGGTCAGAAACTTGTAATGCAAAAAGTTGCTCATCAGGAAAGGATTCACGAAGAGGAAGAGTGTCTTCTTCGGTATTGGAGTTAGTGATCAATCGGCTAAGGTGGTCAGCTACCACATTCTCCGATCCCTTCTTATCTCTGATTTCTATATCAAACTCTTGGAGCAACAAAACCCATCGTATCAATCTTGGTTTTGCTTCCTTCTTTGCCAAGAGGTATTTCAAAGCTGCATGATCAGTAAAAACAATTACTTTAGAGCCTATCAAATACGAACGAAATTTCTCTAAAGCAAAAATTACAGCTAAAAGCTCTTTCTCGGTAGTTGAATAGTTCAACTGAGCATCATTAAGGGTACGGCTTGCATAATATATGGCATGCAATCTCTTTTCAACTCTTTGTCCCAATACAGCTCCAACTGCAAAATCAGATGCATCACACATTAATTCAAAAGGTAAATTCCAATTTGGAGGCATAATGATAGGTGCAGTTGTGAGAAGAGTTTTGAGCTTTTGAAAAGCTGCCAAGCATTCATCGTTAAAATCAAAATTTGTATCTTTGGCAAGCAAGCTACACAATGGTCGAGAGATCTTAGAAAAATCTTTTATAAATCTTCTATAGAACCCGGCATGTCCTAAGAAGGATCGGATCTCTTTTACTGATGTGGGAGGTGGCAAACCGCTTATCACGTCTACTTTGGCTTTGTCAACCTCAATGCCTTGACTGGAAATTACATGACCTAAAACAATTCCCTGTTGTACCATGAAATGACACTTTTCCCAATTGAGAATTAAGTTGCATTCCCTGCATCTTTGCAAAACTAAAGACAAGTTGTTAAGGCATGAATCAAATGAATGACCAAACACACTAAAATCATCCATGAATACTTCAATGAATTTTTCTACCATATCGGAGAAAATACTCATCATGCATCGTTGGAAGGTGGCCGGGGCATTACACAATCCAAATGGCATACGCCGGTAGGCGAAGGTGCCATAAGGACATGTGAATGTAGTCTTGTGTTGGTCTTCAGGAGCGATGGCAATTTGGTTGTATCCTGAATAGCCATCCAAGAAGCAGTAGTAACTGTGACCTGCAAGCCGTTCAAGCATTTGGTCAATAAATGGTAATGGAAAATGATCTTTACGGGTGGCGTTATTTAATTTTCTATAATCAATGCAAACACGCCACCCCGTTTTGACACGAGAAGGAATAAGTTCATTTTCCTCATTTCTTACAACAGTTATTCCTGACTTTTTAGGAACCACTTGGACCGGGCTTACCCACTTGCTATCGGAAATAGGATAAATTATACCCACATCCAATAGCTTCAGAATCTCTTTTCGGACTACCTCTGTCATGATTGGATTTAACCTGCGTTGAGCATCTATGGTAGGTTTAGAATCATCCTCCAATAAAATTCTGTGCATGCATTTCGTTGGGCTTATTCCCTTGATGTCCGTAATACTCCAACCAATTGCTCCCTTGTGTTCCCTTAGCACCCGCATCAAGTTCTCTTCATTTTCCACATTGAGATTGCTAGCTATAATCACGGGCAATGTCTCTGTTTCACCTAAATAAACATACTTCAAGTGGGATGGCAATGGTTTGAGCTCTAACTCAGGTGCCCTGTCAAGAGAAGGAACAAGCTTTTCAGTATTGACTGGCAAAGGTATAAAATTAGGAGTGTACTTACGTGGTATGGCTGGACATGCATCAAGGAATTGCACTGCCTCAAGTAATTCATCGTCATCAATTTCAGCAACTTGAGGATTTTGTGTCAACACCTTTTCTAATGAATCTATACCATGAGTACTATCGAAGGTATTTTGCACAATTTGACACAATGTATCAATACGAAAACATTCATGTTCATCACTAGGGAGTTTGAAAGCATCATATACATTGAACATTATCGTTTCCCCTTGAACTGTCATTGTCAATGTTCCTTGTCGAACACTGATCGTAGTATCTGCAGTGGCCATGAAAGGGCGGCCAAGAATCAATGGAAGATCCGCACCCGGAATAGGAGCTTCTTCCATTTCTAGCACCAAAAAGTCAGCTGGTAAAATGAGATCATTTACTTTCACAAGTACATCTTCCAAGATTCCTCTTGGATATCTCACTGATCGGTCCGCCAATTGAATGCTGACAGAAGTTGGTTTAAGATCACCTAAGTTAAGGGCTTCAAAAACAGAATAAGGCATTAGATTAATTGAAGCACCTAAATCAAGTAAAGCTTTTTCAAAAAATTTATCACCAATAGTGCAAGGAATTGTAAAACTTCCTGGATCTTTTAATTTGGGAGGGAGCTTCCTTTGCAAAACAGCAGAAGCTTCTTCCGTTAGTGCAACCGTTTCATGATCTTGGAATCTCCTCTTGTTGGTACAAAGATCCTTCAAGAACTTTGCATAACTCGGAATTTGCTTGATTGCATCCAAGAGAGGAATGTTGACTTGCACTTTTCTGAAGGTTTCCAATATGTCCTTTGCATGTTGGATTTTTTTGGAACTCATAAACCTGTGAGGAAAAGGAGCACGTAAGATATCTTCATCAGTAGGTTCACGACTTACCTTCTCCTTTCTTGCCCTTCTTGCAAGTTCATGCTTTGGGATCCATTCGGATGAAGAAGCTGCATGTTTATCTTTCTCTTTGTTGATTTCATCATTTTCATTAGGCATAATCACTTCCTCAACCTGCATGTCATCAACATTGTGAATCAAATTTTTAGAACCATCAATTTCACCAACTACCTTACCAGTTCTCAAGGTAACTGCTTGAACATGCTCACGCCCAGTTGGATTAATCACTGGTTGGCTAGGAATCATGCCAGGTTCCCTTTGACTCAAAGCTGTAGCAATTTGCCCCACTTTATTTTCTAGATTGGCAATGGCCTTATCTGTTTTCTGCATGTGGGTGTCATTCCTCTGCATGTAGCCTTTTGTCTCAGTGATGAAACTATCAGTGTTTCTAGCCATTGAAGCAACAAGTTCTTCCAAAGATTTTCCTGTAGATTGTGGGTGCGATTGATTTGAACTTGATTGGTTAGGTGGTGGTTGTGGTGGATTGTAATAGTGCATTTGACCATGAGGTGGGCGAGTATGTTGTTGGCCTTGAGGTGGTTGAGTTGGCCCTTGTTGAACATTCGAACTGTCACTCCACCTGAAATTTGGATGATTTCTCCACCCCGGATTGTATGTTTGTGAGAAAGGATCATTCTTAGGCCACTGACTTCTCTGAAATGAGCCCACTGCATTTGCTTCCTCCATTGCCAAAGGACAATCTTCAGTGTCATGACCAATTGTGGAGCAAAATGCACAAACCTTGGATGATCCTGGTGCCAATTTCTTCACCATGTTGGTTAGGTTTGCTATCTGAGCTTCCATACTAGAAAGGGTACTTACATCATAGGATTCCCCTTTTCTGACTGGTTTTTGCCTTGAATTATATTGGCGAGCATTTGCAGCAACAAGATCAAATATTGCTCGCACTTCTGTTGGAGTCTTGGTCATTATAGTTCCTCCTGCAGCTGCATTCACATTATTTTGATCCGCTTCAAAAAGTCCTTCATAGAAGTGTTCCATTAGGAGCCAAGCTTGTACGTTATGATGCGGACAAGTGATTAGAAGTTTCTTGAAACGGTCCCAATAATCCTGGAAGCTTTCTCCTTGCCTTTGCAGAATTCCTGTAATCTGACTTCGGAGTTCATTTGTCCTTTGTGCTGGGAAAAAATGTTGTAAGAACTTTGTAGCAAGGTCCGTCCACGTTGTGATGGAATTTGGAGGTAGATAGTGAAGCCATTCCTTTGCTGTATCCTTCAAACTAAATGAGAAAAGTCTCATTCTTATCTCGTCACTATTCATGCCTGTGATCTTTATTGTGGAACACACTTCCTCGAAGTCTAGGATATGTGCATTAGGGTTTTCTCCAGGATTTCCAAGGAACTTAGGCAATACGTGTATCATGCCCGGTTTCAACTCAAAGTTTTCAACAGTGGTTGCGGGATATACTATGCAAGATGGTTGTCCAGTTGTTGGAGGTGAAGAGTATTCTTGCATAGTAAGTTCCGCGTTTCCAGCTGCTGCCGCCATTGGTGAAGGTGGAGGTGACTCGACTATTGGTGAGCTTGGTGACGATGAAAACGGTGAGAATGAAAGAGGAAATGGAGTAGACACAGCTAGTTGGATGTTCCTTTCTCTCAAAGCTTGAGCTTGGATATCTTCTATTGTGCAATCTAATGAAATATCCAAATTCAAAAGGGACATAAGCAGAGTGTTCCTGCAATAAGACGAGACAAAAACAAACTCAAATAAAATGAAACAACAAACAAAGAAAAATGAAAATAAAATTAAGTACTCTAAATATACTCAAACAAAACAAATAAGCAACCGTGCCAGTTCCCCGGCAACGGCGCCAAAAATTGTTGCATTCCTAAGAGGAAACAAATTAATGTGCAAACAACCAATTAAAAATACCCGCAAGTGCACGAATCTAATGAAGTATAGATTATGTAAGTACGGGGTCGATCCCACGAAGAACTTGTCGGCTTCCTATAAGTTCTAATTTGAGTATGCAAAGAACACTTAATTGACACACCACAAATGCACAAATGCAAACTGGAAACTAAAAATGAGTAAAGAAGTGTAAAAGAAAAGAAATAAAACAAGAAACCAAAGGAAAACACAAACAGCACTTTCTATCACCCTTTTATCACCTATTTATCACAAGGAATAGTGTTGTGAACAGTAACAAGCGACCGGTCGTTAGGAGAAGAGACTGGTCGTTAGGAGAAAGCGACCGGTCGTTTTTTTCAGAGTCGAATTTCAAGTTTTGACGTGATGAGCGACCGGTCGTTTTTTTCCAGAGTCGAAATTCTCTGCTTTTCAGTTTCGACCTCTGTCCAGTGTTTTGCCTATAACTTTCCAACCGTTTGTCCAAAATTCACGTTCTTTATACGGTTGGATTCAGCACAGAAAATGCAAGAACACAACGCGGACCAAAAGTCCAAAACAATTACGGAAACAAACAAAATTCAGTAACAAAGACACATAACGTGTCGAACACACAACTCACACACACATTTGGGGGGGGGGGGGGGTTTTGATTTGTTTCAAGTGACCTATTTCTATTGCATGAAAGGAAATGAACTGTGAATTTAAATGAGAATGGCAGAGATGAGTTATCAAAATGTGAGAGTAAAATGTAACAAACACTAGGGTTTCGGAATCCACCCTAAACAATTCTACCCATGTTCATGGATACTCAAGTGATGAACTCTAAACGTGTTGATGAAGATGTTCGCAATCAAGACCATGGGTCGTGGCTCAAGATGCATTGATTCTCTCTAATATACGTAAAGTGCATGGTTCGTGCTACAATACTTGTGCTCTTCTCATAACCGAACCTAGGTGTGGTTCGTACTTCGATTCGATTACAAGGAAAACCCATTAAGTTCAAAGAGAATATGAACATCACAAGAATCCTAATAGCATGGTGTTTACATTAGGTATTCAAGAAACCAATTCACATGGATGGTTCTTACTCCATCCATCTATTGCTTAGGAAAACATGAAGATACACATAATCCCAACAATCTCAAGAAGCATGCTTTCAAAGATGGCCAACCAAGGAAAAACACACATCAAGGATAGATTAATTTGGTGAATTGGAATTCATCAACAATATCTAGAAATTCATACACTCAAGCATCAAAACAATGAGGTAATCATGTTTAGGGCTTCAACCTAAGCCCTAGCTATGGAGTTTAGTTGCTCATACTTATTCCAAATACAAATTCAAAATAAAATTAGAAAGAGTTTACAGATTTTGAGACAATGGTGAAAGCTTCAAGGTCATCAATGGTGGAAGCTTTCTTCTCCACTTTGCTTGGCTGCACCTTGGCTTTCTCCTAGCTCCAAGCTCTCCAAAAATCTGCTCCAATGTGTAGTATGATCGAATGAAATTGGTTTCCCCCACGTTCAAAAGCTCTCAAACTTCAGATTGCAACTCCCTTTTGCTTCCCTCTCTCCTCCTTTCCAGCTTTTACTTTTAATATTCTCCTCCAAAGTATTCACCCATTGTCTTCTTGTCCCCTTGCAATGATGAAGCCTTGTCTTCACAAAGATGCCAAATGCTTCAGAAAATATCTCTTTTACAAAGGTAATTCCTTGTTACCAAGAGTTATGGTAACAAGAAATTAAGATGACACAAAGGAGGTAAAAGCTGGCCAAATCCGGATTTCCAGAGCTGTGGTAACATGTTGGATTGGATGGATAGGCAATACTTGTCCAATGGAGCTCAAATTTGGATATGTTGTAGTTAACATCCATTGGAACAAGTCTCATGAAGATCATAACCTCATCCGAGCACCAGAGCATGTTGATCCCAGGCCAAGAAGTAGACCTACGAAAATGAACAAAAGCAGAATTTATAACCAATAATGCACTTTTAGCTCATTTTCATTCTAACCAAGGTAAAATCTAAGAAAACACAAAAAGGAAGTAAAAAGCTATAAAATGTCAAGAACTAACTCAAAGTGAATAACATGAAAAATCATGTGTAAAAATGAACCGAACACCTATCAGCCCCGCACTCGGATATTTGTGGAAAGTTGTGTCGTATAGTTGGAATTTGATCAAGCCTAACAGTCAAATGAATACAAAATGAAAGCAATAATTTGTCTTTTGAGAAACTTTCTTATTGAGAGGGACGATAATATACTAAACTCATACACTGTACACACTACACATATATTAGGATTTGAACTCAAAATTTTGGCTGAGGGAGCAATTACTCCAAACCACTACATTATTCAATCCTTTGCAAAATAAAAGCAATAACAAAGGAGAAGAAAGTTGAGCAAAAACAGAGGACCCATCTCTGAGCAACAGGAGATAAAACAATGTTACCAGCTTCTGAAGCTTTCAAAAGACACAAAAAATATATTTAAGAAAATTTTAAAAAAAAACCTTTTATAATAATATACTTTCCCTTGGATACTCGCATTTTTTCTTAATAATATTATCTTGGTTTCTCTCTCTTTACCAAAAAGACACAAAAAATTAAACCTTTTATAACTTAATTGATGCCACCATATCAAACCCATTTAAGGGATGCGACCATATCCAACAAAAATATAATCGATTTTAAATAGGGAAATAGCTCTAAATGCCACTTTTAATTTTGACTGGAAATACCACTTTTTTTCACAAATTTTACAAATATCACCTATAAATATATACTTATTGCCCACTTATTAGCCAGATAACACTTTTGGTCAGTTTTTGGTTTCTCTCTCAGCTCTCTCTTCGCTCTCTGTCTCTCTCTCAACTCTATCTCATAGTTCTCTCTTCATCTCTCAACGCTCTCTCTCTCTCTCTCTCTCTCTCTCTCTCTCTCTTTCTCTCTCTCTCTCCATCTAGCTAACTACGCCTCTTCTCACGAAGAAGAAGATCAAGAACAACCTACAAAACCCACAACTTTGCCCTCAAAACCCAATTCTTCCTCTTACTCTCTGTTTTCTTTTCTACCTAAATCCAAACCCCAACTTCGTCTCTCTTCGAATCCCTTCTACAACCTAAACAAACCCAAGCAAAACCATCTTTTCTGAATATGACAGCATGTCTTGGCATTAGGTGGCCATTGTTTGAGCATTTTGCTCCAATTTTGGGAGGTTTTGAAATCAAGGTTTACATGCCCTCTTCAAGAACAGCTTCTCCAGAAAATGAATTGTTGGGAATATGTAAGTTTTGATGTTAAATTGAATTTGATTACTGAAATTGGAATTGTGATTGATTTCGTCTGTATTTTGTGTAGAAAGTGAAGTATTGGGATAGATTTTGTTTGTCTAAAACAACAAATGTGTTTGTTCTTTGTCGATTGATTCTTGCATTTGGTATTGGGATTTTTTATAAACTTGTTATGATTATATCATTGTGAGGTAGCATTGTTGATTTGCTATTGCAATTGTATTGTGATTTTATTGCGGTTGTATTGTAGTGGTATTGCTTTTGTATTGCTATGGTATTGCTGTTATATTGATTGTTTTTAGGTGTTTTATTGATATGTTACTGTAATTTAATAGGAATATATGTTGATATCATTTTTCTTTATTGATTTGTGTAGGAGTTGAGATTATTCTTGGCTGAAGTATTATTTACGATCTCTCTCTCTCTCTCTCTCTCTCTCTCTCTCTCTCTCTCTACTCTTCATATTTTTCTTAACATTTATGTGTTAATTTAATGCCTGATATTGTTTTGGAACCATAATCATTGTCAATCTCATTGTTTCTTTAAAAGATTGCTGTGAAATTGTTACTTCATTTTCTTCTTTCCTTTGTTTTAAGATATTTTTGTTTGGAGAAAAAGAACTATGTTTTTGTAATCTAAAAGACTAGGTATCTATGTCCCACATCTTGGGACTAATTGAATGTGCCTTTTGATATTGAAAGGAAGTTGGCATCTTTGGTTGAAAAAAATGAAGGTGTTACTGTTGAAGTAATTTCTACTTGATTTCAATTTGCCTATAAAACTTGTTGACTGGTGCTCAACAAGTTGGGTTTTTGTAGCCTGAGTTAGCGTATAATTTAGGTCCGCTTTTTGCATGTTTGTGTTTTAATGGATTGGATCTTCTACCTGTATGTTTGTCAAATCTCAATCATGTTTTTGAGATGAGTTGTGCAGTAGTGTTGGTTGAAATTAATATGTTATTTATTCATTGAAAGCATATTGTTTCCTGACGGTGAGTACTTGACCAAATTATAATTTGTTGCAGTTTTGTCTCGACAATTTATGTTTCTCTCTCCTTTTCTTTTCAAATTGCACAAGGAAAAGTAAAGCCGCACCCAACTCGTTTCCCTGTCAAGAACAAATTTGAGATTAACAGTTACACAATGATCCATAATGCAAGTCATACACTGGCATTGGAGACCATTTTGTGCATAATGTATTGTGTAGACAAGGAATTCTTTGAGATGCCTTCTGAAGACAAAAGCAAAGCTTCTATCATGAAAATGCTAAGCAAACTTGTAGCAAGCTGTACACATCATTGATTATGCTTGTTAT